>CAXKVY010002716.1:0-27573 GCA_964058915.1 Tetropium fuscum
TGTATTTCAGTGCTTCAGTGGCTGGCCAATTTCACGATCCGCTAGTTTCAATGTGCTCCCATAACTCGCGAGAACAGTCTTAGATATGTATCTTTTTATTTTGCCACGCAAATGAAACGGGACGTTTACATAAATTTAGTACTCGAGAAAATGTTGTTTACGTTCTCGGCTACTTTCAGTTGAAAATATTTCAGCGGCGGAATACCGCAATGAAATGATGGTGTGGTGCATTTTAATTTGCTTTATTTGTCATGCTGCTTCACCTGACGATTTCGTAATTTATTTTATGATGATTTTGTTTGTATCTGGACATACTATTCGTATATACTTCCCCATATATATCCGTATAAAAATTTATTCTCAGGATTACCAAATTATACTCTAGTCAGCTTTAATGAGAAATTAAAAAGTTTTTAATGAACTTTGCGGTTAAATTCTAAACCCGGGGTATTATGAATCATACATGTGATTTTGTTATGTCAGATTTTGAGTACGCTACATATGTAGAAACATAAAATTACTTGTTACTGCTGGTGGCACCTGTACTTTGCAGTGGTGTCTTGGGTGGACCGATTTCCGGCAACGGTAGCAAAAATTTGCTGATGTAAAAATTTATGGTTTTTGTGGGAATATGTAGATAAATCTGATAAAAGTGCTATAGTCCAGATGCAATACTGTTTTAGATTCATTAAGTAGTTGGTATTACTACATTTTTATATTGTGAAAACACAATTTCACAATAGACAAAAACCATGTTCGGCACCAGATTTTAAAATCAACGAAAAACCCTCGATGCAGATTGTAACGATTCCTATACAAATTGTATTGTATTAAAGGCTAATAAATGTATTATTATTATTAAGGCTGATAATGGTTTATTGCTAGTAGGCGATGCAAATTAACACAAAAAGGGCGAAACCTACGAAATTTTTCAAAGCAGATGGATTGAGATTCGGTTTTTTGAATTGCGATTGGATTTTGGCATGCGATTTAGGAAGATATAAAAAACGTAAAACCTTATTTTAAGAGAAAAAAGCTTCGGTGCATTTTTTCATATAAAAATGCATTTTTGATGTATTTTATATTCAAACAAAATACATCAATGTATTAAACGTATTTTGAAAATGAAAAGAAAAAAAAATCTATAATAATCAATGAATAATCCCAAATTTCTTACTCGGCGGTTTTGGGGGCCGCTGATCACGAATATGATAGTCAAAGAGTCCGCCGATGGACATGGAGACCCTGGAAAAAAATTGTTTGATACTTTACTTAAAATATTTATTGGTGAATTTGATTTTCACATTTCTTACATTTTTAATTCATTTTGATCAGTATTTTTTTTTGAGAAACCTCAATAGTGAGCCATCAATCAGGACGCCCTGGTCAGGTGCTAAAATTTTTGACAATATGATGGCAAAAAGTCTTCCACCTGTGCCACGTGATCAGCGAAAATTGAGAACATTTCGTTAATTATTTACGAAATAAAAAGAATCATATTCAAACGATATTCCACTCAAAATAATATGCATTTTCTACGGAAAATGCACATAAGCATCATAATCTCTTGCTGAATCGATATCAAAAAGCCGCATCTCTCAATCCATCTATTCGGAAAAATGTCGGAGGTGAAATGGTAATTTGCCTTGCCTATAGCTTCAAAATCTAAATAACCAGGTATTTTTATGATATTATGGTCAACTAATAATAATTATAACCACTCATTATGACCACTACTTATAATAATAATTATTACTAGTCCATCGGAGAGAGCGCGAAAAACCTTCTCTTTTTTTTTCCTCCCCAATACTGAAGTATAACGAAGTAGGATTTTCACCACTTATTAAAACATGTTTTTTTACTAGGGAATCAAATTTCAACGCACTCTTCATCTCTCCACAATCGAGATCATAGATATGCGGAAAAAACCTGAAAACAAAAGGAATTTAGAAATTTGGGTTTTGATCACATAACTTTGGAAATAAAACATAGAAATAAAATCTTTTTTTAGGTTTTTACAAGTAAACATTGCTCTTTAATTTGAAGTTTCAGATTATTGACGATTTACTTGTTTCTGTTGTGTTATATTTTTTATTAGATAGTGGACATTTTAGGAGAAGTACCTATTGTTGTTTGGTGATTGTTTTTATAGACTTAAGAGTTCTGTTCTTAATACATAGAAAATTGTACTTTTTAGTTAATTAATTATATCTTTTCTTATAGTTTATATATTTTGCACGTAAATTTTTATTAATGGAGAAAAATACATGTTTGTTTTGAGGTGCTACCGAAAGCAGCGAAAATTTAATGGTAAAAAAATGTTAATGGTATCAGGTATATTATAAATTGTGAAAAAGAAAAAAAGGATATAATTTCATTAAAGCTTTTAAAATAGGAAGTCGCCCTGATATACTGACATACCCTCTTCGATACAGATTTCATTATTCTTGTCGGAAATCTTGTCGGAAGTCGCACTTCATGTAGTTATATTTTATAATAATGAAGGCCAAAATCAGTTCAACTTAAAGAGAGCTTGTCTCTGAATTGGAGAAAATCTGTAACATTAAGGAAAAGGCCTTTAGTAACAATTTGTACAGAGGCGGATGCGCAAACAAGAAAAAAATATACAAAGCTGCAGTGGCACGTACTGATACAGAAAGGCAAGGTGGGATATACTTTTATTCAGATTTATTTGCGGTCGATGGATCATAAAATTTGTTATGTAAAATATATTAGCGAAAAATCTGTCTATGAGTATAAAACTCGGTGCCCGCCATCTAGAAAAAGGGGGTCTAAACAAACTTTCTATTTTTAAGACAAATTATACATCGAATTAAAGAGAATCACTATAAAACTAAAAAAAGAGTATACTTGTACCCCTTTTTATTTTAAAGCTATTCATGATTAACTTTTAATTTTCTGATTTTTAATTTGTTTCAATTTTTATTGTAGCTTCGGTCTCGACCAATGGAGAGTGTCGTTAAGAGTAAATTTTTTTTGGAGTAAAAAACATGCTAAATAAAATGGTAAATATTTTATTTGGTTATATCTCGGTATTGGACTTGTGAACGCTAGACTTACATATCTGACGTACTCTATAGTCCATTGAAATATTACATTGACTTGCATTTTGGGTGACAAGATTTTTTTATGGTTAGGGAGGTCTGTATGAGTATAAAACTCGGTGCCCACCATCTAGAAAAAGGGGGTCTAATCAAACTTTCCGTCTTTACGCGATATTTTGAGAACCGTAAATCTCACAGAACATTTTTCTGTGCATTTCTATGCCGACTAAGCAGTTTAAGCGAGAGATAACCAGATCAATCTAGCAGCCATTTGCTACTGCCTGATGTGTGATATCCGCTAGAGAGATCTAGTTGTTTCTCGCCTACATCAGTATTTATTGTTTATAATTTTTTTTCGCAAATTTCCATATATTTTTTTTGGTAATATCATAATTATTGTTTAAACAATATAAATATTTATGTGCCCTCACCAAAATATACCTGATTTCAAATAATATATGGAAACAAATATTTAAAAAATAAAAATCATCAATATCTTTTTCGCTTCATTGACTCGACACTATATATCATTCAATCTACAAAAATCTACAGTCAATGGCTTGCAATATTATTATAATAAGTAGTTGACTAAAAGTATTTAAAAAAAATTTCATATTTTTATAATACAGTAAACTTATATTTGTATGTTGACTAGTGTAAATTAGAGCACCGTTGGTTGCACAGTTTCCCGGCTGCCGCAAGTTGCGCTTTCTGTCACCGCTACAACTAGTTTTAACTTTTTTACACGCCGATAAGTTTTTGATGAGGGTTACCCACGTTAAGCTTTCTACATAATCCTCTCCCGGCTTTTAGTATAACTAATTTTTCATGCTATTCTTCGCCGGTAAAACAGTCGTTGGTTGTTTACCAGCGATTGCGAGTAGTCGAACACGCTGTGCGTCAAACATTGCTATAGCTATTGTGCAATATATTGTCTGCAAGATTCTTTCAAAGTTAGTTATGAAAAGAGCAGATGCATTATGAGGCACAATTTATCAAATAATCATTTGCTCAGGTTATCGATATGTGACGATGAGTTCATGTGTATAAAGGAAACAAATTATTTTGCTATTAGAACAATGAGTGGGTAAAATAACCTTTCGATGTCGAAGATGCTGCAATTGCAAATTTATATATGCAAGTAAGTCGAAGGAACTAAGTATGTGAATCGACTTACAAAAGCTTTCCAAGTAAGCGCGATGTAAAGAACATAAAACGTACCAGAAACAGTTCTTATTGTCTATTTTTAACAAACCAAACGTTTATCAACCCTCTACTACGTCGAGTCATTATTCGATGCTGCGAACAACAATTTAGTAATAAATATGATTGTGTATATTAACAAATTTGGGAATTTTATTGCTTTTTTGGAGACGAATGCAAGGCCACCGACTGACTGAAAAAATTAATTTAATAAGATTCTAGTAGATTTCTGAAGAAAGCAAATGGTCAGTGTTATTTTTGATTTAGTGGAGTGGATCTGGAGAGAAATATGTCGAAAACAGACAACTCAAATTTAAATATTTTTCCCCAATCTTTCAAATCGGGTGCTCCCATCATTTTGGCATGGTTTGTGCAGACGGGGTCAAGGGGAGGGATGGGGGAACGATCAATTAAAAGCATGGGAAAGTGGCGTTTTTAATGCATATCTATTCAGATTTTGACTTTACAAAAAATATAGAAACATGATATAAAAAATGAAGAGTACGGTAAAATACACACGCTCATATAGTTATCCATATCCAAATTTTCCGATAGGACTATCATTGATAAAGCCGCGGTTTCAATGAATATAGTTTCAGCTTCTGATTAAAAATATATGTTTTAGAAATGAAATGAATACACATGAAATGAATGAAAACAATACACCTATAGAACATGAATAGATGAAATTAATGTTAAAAAATACTATACATACTCTTTGTAACATCGAAATATGAGACATAAAAAAATATCAAAGGATCCCCACAACTGCCGCAATGGGACATCGGGGTAGTATAACTTTTATTACAGCAAGATAATATCGTCATTGTAAAGGCGCTTTTATTCTACAAGTTGTTATATTTTGATAGAATACTAATAACGAGTTTTATTCGCATAAAATATAAAATTGGTGCAAATGAGAATTTTTTTTGTATGAAACACGTTGGGAAACAGTGTTTTGTGTAACCCGCATTCTGTTGGGAACTCGCTAAGGTTCGTTCCGCAGAAATCTGCTCGTTACACAAAATAGTACTTTTCCCAACTGGTTACATAAATAGCTATTAAATAAATAATAGCAATTAAAATTGAAGGTGTAGAGTGTTTATTTCAAGACAGATCGATAGAGAATCAACAAATACCTGGTAGAGTACCATTGATTTTACTTGTCAGACCATCTAGGGGGGGGGGGTGAAATGGGGTTAAAATTGTTTAAATAAATAATAGCAATTAAAAATGAAGGTGTAGAGTTTTTATCTCACAACAGATCGACAGATAATCAAAGAATACATTGTATAGTACCGTTGCTTTTATTTGTCAGGCGATCTAGGGGGATGAAATGGGGTTGAAATTGTTTAAAAAATTAACAGCAATTCCAAATGAATGTGTAGAGTTTTTATTTCACGACAGATAGATGGAGAATCAAATAACACATGGTACAGTATCATGGTTTATTTTTCAGGCCGTCCAGGGGGATGAAATGGGGTTAAAATTGTTTTAAAAAAAATAGCAATCCAAATCAAGATGTAGAGTTTTATTGTCACGGTAGATCGATAGAGAATCAAAGAATACATGGTAAAGCGAAATCGGATAATTAATTCGCGCGATGTCGCGAATCGTAGTTGCGAAAATAGAAAAAATTAAATTGGGTTTTCATTGAGGGGGAGTTGAAGGCGCATTTTTTTTGTGGAATAGCTAATATGAAGGAAATAGGAGGCCGCAGGCTGAAGGTGGTGGGAGAGATAATTGGAAGAGGAAAAAACGAATATTTTTAAAATGCCTCTGAATATTGACCTATCTTAAAAAAATCAAACGGCTTTTTCCTCGATTCTTCATACGCTATACGATGGCATTAGCCAATATTTTTTTGTTACAAAAACGCCCGTGCAAAAATAAAGATTTGCCTGTTTCTTCAAGCGGTGTTTCCGGTGTGAGGGAAGGGGGTTGGGAAAATATTTTTTTACCACTCGACAGTTTTTTTGTGACCTTTAATTCTAGCCCAACTAGATCGGATGATTCGGAGAGGAGATACTTCAAAGTTTTTACTATGCGGAACAGAGACTACTATGTGGGGGCGGCTCGGGCCGGACTCAAAATCAAGGGGAGACATTTTTCTTTTTCTCTGAATATTGATCGATCTTAAAAATCAAACGGCGTTGTGTTAGCTTGGTTTACGCATATGATCTTCACAAGAAGCTTACTTTTAAGTTAAATAATTTAGATTATGAACAATGGTGCGAATTTCAGAGGAACATGTTTTTATCAATCAACGCGAAATTTATCAAAAAAGGTCTTCACAAAATAAAAAATTTAAAAAATTGACTACTAATGTACCAAAAAATGTTCCTCGGAAGGTCAATAACATTGTGGAAAATCACTCGTCACACTCTTTTGATAAAGAAGAACTTGACCTTCTAAACAAGGGTTTAAACTTGGCTGTAGCCCCTTCTGATAAGATTTTGGATGATGTCGTGGCAGGGATTGAAAGTTCAATTCAATATCTGCCTGATTCATCCAAGGGTCTCGTCAGAGTGGCTTGCAGGAACCAAATTTCTAAAAATATAATGAATAACGTAGACAATAGAAAGTCATGCTCAAAGAATCCTAGAAATACTATGAAAAGATTGCGCGAAAAAGACTGTTTTTATTTAAAAGCAGATAAAGGTAATAAGGTTATTTTAGATAAAGAGGATTATTATGAACGGGTAAACAACCTAATTGGTAATGGTCCTTATAAAGAACTTACTAGAAACCCTTAACCAAGAGTGACCACTGAAATAAAAAATGTCCTCAAATCATGTAACAACCTTATTACTCCAACTGTTAAGTATAGGTTACGTGTATCTAACCCTACTGTACCTAGATTGTATTGTCTACCAAAAATTCATAAGCCAGGGAAGTCGGTGCGTGCAATAGTATCGTCTATTGGATCTCCGACGTACCACTTATCAAAATGGTTGACTAAGAAATTTGAAAGTTTGCCCATTGCACAGCCTAGTTTTTCATTTAAAATTCGAATGATTTCATTGATAAGTTCAAGAATATTCAATTGCAAGAGGGTGAAATTTTGATTTCCTTTGATGTTTGTTCATTATTTCCTAGTGTACCAATTCCACAGACCTTGGACTATCTTGAGGATTTACTCGAATTAAACAACTATAGAAAAGAAGTAATAGAAGAATATATAAACCTTACAAAACTTTGTATGAAACAAAATTGCTTCCGTTTCAATGACAAGTTTTATGAACAACATGAAGGAACCGCAATGGGTAACTGTTTATCGCCTTTCATTGCTAATGTCTTCATGAGTCGATTTGAATCTGAAGCAAAAGAAGAATTCGAGTATTTTCCTAGGATTTGGCTTAGGTATGTGGATGCCATTTTTGCCGTGTTTGACACTAAGATTGCGGTTGTAGAAAACTTCATTTCCAAATTAAATAGTCGTTTCACTTCTGTAAAGTTTACATATGAACTAGGAAATAATGGAAAACATCCATTTTTAGATGTATTAGTAATTAAAAATAGTGACAATAGGTTAGAATTCGATATATATAGAAAAGATACCAGTACGATCAGATATATCCTTAATGACTCTCACCACTGCTATCAACATAAAATGGCAAGTTTTAATTTTCTTGTCCATCGTTTACTAAGTTTCCCTCTCAGTAATGAGAGGTTTGAGAAAGAAAAAGTATTAACTAAAAATATAGCTGTGAGTAATGGTTGTCCTAGAGATATAGTTGGATAACTAATTAGGAAGCGTAAATTTAAAGACACACTTCGTAATTCTACGACCTTTCAAAAGGATATAGAGACTCCAAAATATGTATCCATCCCGTACGAACCCCGGTTTACTCGTGGTTTTCAAAAGGTCTTCAAAAACGTGGGTATAACAGCGATTCATTCGTCGAGTAACAAATTACAACAACTTTTAGACAATCCAAAGGATAAAATTGTACCAAATGAAAGGTCTGGGATTTACAAAATTAGTTGTAATGATTGTGATCGAAAATATGTTGAACGAACGAGACGATCAATTAACACCAGATTTAAAGAGCATATGGCTCATCTAAAATATGGAAGAACAGATAAGTCTAGTGTTGCACAACATGCTTTTGACAACAATCATAGAATAGATATTAGTAATTTAAGATTAGTTAGAAATGTGACCAATAATAGACAGTTGGATGCATTTGAGAGCATAGAAATTGTAAAATGTAAAAGTAGTATGAATAGCCACAAGGGACCTATACCGTATAGCCCGCTTTACGCGTTGCTTAGCAACCGATGATTGCAGCGTGATTAGTCACGCGTAAATTTCACGGTGATATCATTAGTGACGTCACCATGAAAATAGTAGCTTGGTTTGTTTTTAGTCGACTACAAAAAACGAGGAGGTTTTGAATTTGATTCGTGTATTTTTGTATGTATGTTTATCCATTACTCTGAAGCTGCTTAAGCAAATTGGATGATACTACTGGATAGGGCTGGAACCTTTGATGTTTCCGAGTGTTAAATTGGATGATATTTGCTGGATACTATAGGGTATAATCGGGGGACGGTCCCATTGAAATGTTAACCATTTGGTACTTCCGGTTATAACGGAAGTTGCTGCCAACTTTGTTATTCAAATTACAAAAAAATTCTTGGATATTATACGTACACAAGTATGAAAATTAGTATGTATTACTGCTTGAGCCTCAGTTTCCCACCAACGATTAAGCAATTAAGCATCTATAAGCAAAATGCGTCTATATAAAAATAATTGAGTTGTAGGTACAATTACCATTTTTCATAAAACTAAATTTTCGTTATCTTTTCTGTTGTATTATATTAAAGTTTTTATTAACACTGATGATGCAATTATGTCCTATCTAAACAATAGTTATCAAAGATTTGTAATTAAAATAAATGTTGAAAAGTCTTTCATAACAAAATAATTGGAAACAAATATTTGCATATATACAAAAATTTCTTAACTCTCATTCCTACACTCTTACACTGCTGTAAATTTATTCGTAGCAAGCAAAAAGAGGTAACCGTGGAGAAAACACCACTCCCAAGTTAATTTATTCGTGACTTTTTCCTTTTATTACTCGCAACGCCATTCTCTATAACTTGCTTGAATGCGACAAGTAAAGTAATGAGGGAAATTATGCATTGCATTGTAATACTGCTTCAAGAATATAACTGCGGTGAGATATGAAAGCGAGCATCTAACGCGAATGCTAATTATAGATACTGCACTGGGAGTAAATCCTCCTGGACAAGTAGGTATGTCTACAATGCCGGCTGCAGTATGAACGGGAGGGAGGACTTTATTTATTATTGAAGAAGTGAATTTCGTGATTAACTTTAAAGAGGGTGGTTATTGGACTTTGTAATTTAAAAGTTATGAAAGATGAACTCGAACGCGTACAAGGCGTCTGCGGACATTAAAAAAAAAAACGGTTATACGGTGATCACCAGTCGACTAAAATTTTAAAATTTCCAAATGGCCATGTCTCAATTACAATAAAAGTAGTTTACTTCTAATGCTTCTTTGCAAAGTGGTACGTTAGTAACTGTGGACGGTGTTAATTAATTGTTGTTCGCACCTTCTAAAAATGCATTATTACATTTATTAAATTTAAATTTTGCACGGTAGTATCTATAGGTAAGATGTGTAGCTTGAAGAGTGTTTGCCTAACTTGTTAACTAGTCATGTTAACTAGATATACTTAAAAATATTTGCAAAAAGCCAGACAGTTTTCCGAGGTTTAATAACTGGCAAACATTAACTGTGTGTGTGTGTGTGTGTATGTGTGTGTGTGTGTGTGTGTGTGTGTGTGTGTGTGTGTGTGTGTGTGTGTGTGTGTGTGTGTGTGTGTGTGTGTGTGTGTGTGTGTGTTGAGCTAATGGATCTGCCGCGCTTGAGTAAATCCCAAAATCCCCTCTTGGGCTCCCCTACTATAAACGCAATTATTGTTGTTTTTTTGTGGCTGAAAAATCTACCTTGGCTATTGCTATTAACCAAGTCACATTTTTTTCTCTCCTTCAAAATTCTTGAAAATTGATTAATGTTGATCGGGGGCATTATTTTTTAAGGCATTTTAATTTTTTTATCCAAAAAGGTGATACCAATATGAGTGCACGAGACGAACATTTTATTTGTGAAATTCAATAAAATGTTCGTCTTATGAAATCAAGATATTGGTAACTTTGTCGCTGATGTACTTACAGTATGTCCCAAGAGTTTGGAATTAAATTCATAAATATTTTTTTAACAATGTTTTGGAAAAAATCTCAAACACGTCGATTTTTGTTTCTCACCTACAGGAGTTATTTTCGTTCGTTCATCCTCAACCCCCTAACCCCCACCAACCCCAACTCTAAAATGTTAAATAGCACGGTTAGCCGGTTTCTTGTTTAATCTGTGCACGCAAGTTCGTTGTGCTATTTATGGACTGACACAGATGAAATGAAATAGATGTTCCAGAATCGTGTATGAGAGACAGAAATAAACGTAGTCCATAAAATTTTACACGGGATAAATTGTAAAAGGAAAGAATATTCCGTGCCGGGCTCAGTTTATTGACATCGTCGATTTTTGTTGTTATGTCAGACATCACGTGTAGTGTGTTTTTCTAGGACAAATAAATTGGATTAGTATGTCTGTGTGTGATAAATAGTAAACTTATATTCGTGCTTAAAGAGTATTGACAACGTTAATAATAAAGTAGGTAATTGAAAATTTTGCAAACAAAAAAGAGAGAAGGATGGAGTTAATTTATCGCAAACTTTAAAACGATAGTTAAAAACTTCCATCGCGTGAGTTAATTAAATTAATTTTATAACTTTTTTTAAATAGACATAAAGCCATTAAGTAGTTTTAGGAGTTCTCTATAGGATTATATCTCAGGAGGTTAGAAGTAATCTACAACTACTGTGGGTAAGTAATCTTCTATAATCTTTATATTGATTAATTATTTTGTACTAATACATTATGACCATTTTTTGAAAATTATCTAAAAAAATAAATGTGTGTGTTGAAAAGCAAAACAATAATGCACCCTTAAAGCCGGTGGTCATGGTAATCATAAACTCAAATAAGGTAAAAGTGCCAGCAAAACGAGTGACCTTGAAAATTTAAAAAATTTCGCACTTCATTATGTGTCTGCCAGTTTTGGCACTACCTATTTAATTTGGCACGAGCCGCCACTGGACTGACTTCTCATTTTATCTCCGCATCCAATCATTATTAGGATTTTAATCCGCTGTTTATCTGACAAATTAGGCTTTATTCAAAATTTGTGAAGTTTGACAAAATGCCAAAATAAACTGCACTAAGAGATATGTCAAGTATTTTTTTTTCAAATGTCATTGGTTGGCAGTTTTTTTAACGTTATCATTTTTAGCAAAGCATAGGTAACCATGGAAACTACTAATTTAGCGCTAATTTATCGTATATCTTCGTTATTTATGATCCAAAATATTCAAATTTCTCTTTTTGCTATACTCAGCATAAAAAATCCTTAGCATAAGGTATCACAAGGGGTATCGTGCTGTTAACATCTTAAAGTTGGGGTATGTGGGGGTTAGGGGGTTGAGAATGAACGAACGAAGATAACTCTTCGGTAGGTGAGAATTTGACAAAAATCGACGTGTTTAAGATTTTTTCCGAAATATTGCTAATAAAAGTTTTATGAGTTTTATTCGAAACTCTTGGGACATACTGTATATACGACACTTATGTCACATTCAAAATTTTTGTATGAAATGTTTTCGAACGAACTCTCATATTTAAAACTCCAATACCTATGTTTTGTAAAAATTTTGCCTCTCATAAATTATCTAGATGTAGTATTCTTCCTAAATACGTCCCGTCCCACTGCTTGAAAAGAGTTTCTAGATAGCGCTGCGATGGAATCTATATTATCTCAGAGCTGTTAAAATAATTCCGATTGTTTCATCAGAATAAAGTGCCCGCAATAAAACAGAGAACGGTGACCATCCCTTAAGCATTTATTGCCTCATTTCTGCATCGGGGAGATGGATATTGAATTTTCTCCAATATCTGCGGCAATAAATACTGTTCCTGGCGCAGCAGCTCTAGAGAAACGGCCCAGACCGTCTCTGCATGCATAAAACAGACGCACTGACTGTCTGCTGCGGTTGCTAGGGCCTGCTTAGAATTTACACAATGCAATTACTTGGTGCAAGAACGCCCGAATTCATTCTGTAGGGCACAAAAGCCGGAAATAAACAGAGACTGTGTCTATTCCTGCCTTATTTACGCTCATCCGCGACGCTGATTGACGATTTTTTTTTACTGTAAGTAGTGGACACTTGCATAGAATGAAAATGACGCTGACGCCGACGTTGATAAGGTGTCAGGTAGTGATGATGATGATGATAATAATAATAAGAATAATAATAATCCGGTCAAAACAGACATTCAAGGTTATAATAATTCGCATATAGCTGAGAGTTTTTAAGAATGCTAAGAACACCATTATAAATGAAATGTGAAAATGGCCTCCCCATCGATTCCACATATGCAAAAAAATTTATTCAAGGTCAAAGTTCGCAAATATGGGTTTCCTGTATTTTTCAGCCACACGGTAAGTTTTAACACAAAAATAGGTTAGACGAAAATTGTGGACCATGCAATATGCATGAGTACGCCGCCTATAATATACCGGCTGATTTTTTTAACCTGATATATCCAAATATCTCCAGAAGTAAGCACTTTGGGGAAAAATATCTCGGACAAAAACCACAAGCACAAGCATTTTGAATTCGCTCAATCACATTGTCAATCAAATTCGTTGTTTACAGCGCCATCTATCCTTATTGAAAAAATGTTTGAGATAAACCTTTGTATTTTTAGTCGGGAAATCCGAATACATGATAAAAAATGGGGGGGGGATGTGGGGTTGGTTTTTATACCAAAGTCTTTCCGCTACGGAATGATTTTATTTTGACCCAGGATATTTTTCCCCAGAGTGCTTACTCCTCGAAATATTTGGATATATCAGGTAAAAAATATCACCCGGTATCAATGGACCCGTAATACAAGTAAAAATTTTGGTCTGTGTAACTTAAAGGTACATACAAATTGTACGATTCTGAGATTATAAACATATAAAAGAAACCCAGTCCCTCATTTTATATGCCCGTATTACCTTGGGCAACATTATAAGAAATTACGACGAGAGAAAATTATTTCTCCATCCAAAAGTTTATCTGCCTTTTCAAAATACCGCAATAACTGGCTGCGATAAGACATCAGCAATTTTCAGAGGCGGCAAAACAAAAACAAGATTTAATTTAGATTTACCTCTCGTTTACCGTAACAAGGAAAATAAGTTAAATTTATTTTCTCCTAAACCATCAGACGCACGGGACGTATATAAATTTTTTTAAACGTCCGTCTGTTCTCTACATAAAATTATAATAGTCGAAACGTCCGTCTGCAAAGATAAGGGAGATATGATTTTTTGCAGGAAAACACCCATTTTCCAGCAGTATCCCTTTAAATTTACACAATATTCCAGAACGTTCTAAGAGAACGTTCTAGAATATTCGGGCGGGCGCTGCATTACCGACAGAAAATACGACTAAAAGGACAGGGACGTAGTAAATTATTTTTTTGAAATCAAATGAGTAAAAAGTCATAATTTTTTTAAAATTGTAACAAACTGCTTAATGTCGAACTAAGCATCGTAACTGAACACCGTAACAACATTGTTACTAAACACGACAGTTACATTGACTAAATATCGTAACTAAACATTGTATCAAACCGGACTAAATATCGAGATGTTCCCTTCGAATTCCGCAGGTTTCATCCAGGTTCGGCTAGGCTTGTGGTTTTGGTGATGAGTGTTCTCAGGGGTGCGAGAGATACACAGATACACAGCTTTCCGCTCTCAAGATAATTTATATTTATCATTTAGCAACATGCAGAAGGTTGTCATCCTCTGAAGAAAAAATAGCATATTTTATTTGCAATTAAAGCCACCCATCTGTAATTGCTTTGCCAAACTTACTTACTTACTTGCCAAAAAATTTCGTTTGCCAAACCTACTAGTCCAGTTTTCATTAGAGACAAAAAAATGAACGTTTCAGTCACAGACTCCTATGCATAATAGTTTGTAAGTCAGTTTTTGTAGTTTTAATAAATCTTTAAACTGTTTTCTTGAGTGACACAACCGACGATATAACAAGTGGAGGCCGTGGTGGAACATCCTGTATAGGATATATCTATAAGTTCCTAAATACGGCAGAAATTCATCTAATAAATGCACGACTATATTTATTTCCGATAAGAATGAGTCCGCACGCCCATGCTTTTGTCTCGCCTATGTTTTCGGTATCAACGATGCCTTACAGCGCGACGCCCGAGCGTATACGTTATCGCCGCTTTTTCATTTCGACCAACTCAAGGGAACCGCTCCCGACTCTATACCAACTTGTCTTCTTGTATATTTTCGTTTTTTCCCTACATTCCACTATTACACTAGTGTTTTTAAACGTGCAGGAGCCACCGTGTCCTTTCCCCCCGAGTGAAATATGCAGCTGTCTGAAATATTAGGAGGATGTATCTAGTTTGCGGTCACAGTCACGTTCCTGCGGTTCTTGCTCGTTCCCCGGAATATTTCATGTGGAAAGTCAAGTCTCTGTATATGACGAGAAGATACCTATGAAAATATTTATTCAATACGGAGACATCTAAAAAATATCCATGTCTCGAAAATTGGATTCTGCGGTGGGAAAATAATTCATTCAACACCATTTTTTACATAGAGTAATTAACATATACTCAAATTCGAGGAATTTGTTTCCTTCTTTGTCAGTGATGCTTCTCCAAACGCGAAGGCGAACATTCGCCTATTCGGCATTTTCGCATTGTGCATCTGAATCAGATAACGTCGCAGCCCCTGCATTGTAACATCATATATAAAAACCCAGACAGGACACAATCCTCAGAGTAATTGTTTTGTAAGTGACCGGAACGGCGGCCGGAGACAAAAAACCATTCCAGATTGATGGATAAGTCAAATCAAGCATTCAACAAGGGGATGCAGTTTTTCCGTGGAAAAGTCAGACGGCAATCACCGGCACCATTTATCATTGGGGCTCTAGAATAGAGTTTTCGTCTTGGGGGATGTGTATGAGATACTCTTACGGCCCAGTGTATTCCTGGGCGTCGGCGTCGCCTGACTTTCCGCTTTTACCGAACAATTGGCTTGAAACCTTCTGTACTGCGAATAGCAGACACCTACGTCGAAGACTTACGATTTATCGAGTCTGTAAGTGAGAGGTGTAAGATTAGGGTGCTGTATACAGTGGGTTCTAAATATCATAAGTACTAAATTAATATCCGCTGCTACGTTCATACGTTGCTCCTACATAATCAAGTTGCTCTTTATATCACCTCAGTTTGAAATTAACAAAAGTATTTCTTGTAAAGGTACACAAAAATCCTTTGAGGTTAGCTTTGTCTGCGTACGCCTTGAGGCAGCGTAGCTTCAGGGCCAGTCATAATATTCGCTGACGTTAACGAAGTTCAACTTAGGGCTTTGAATTTGAATATCATTTGCACATTATGCAAAATGGCTTAACTGAATTCCGTCGTTTTGAATACATCAGGCACCACCAAAATATTTGTATAAAATTAATGTGCAGCTGTTGCTACTAGTGCTTTATCATCTGTTTAGATAGTTCCGCTGAAATTGTTATTGAATCTGAAAACGTATCTATTGAAAAAAAGTCTCCAATACAAATATAAAATAATATAATTTAGTTAAGGTATTGCCGGATTTGAGGCTTTAAATTCACTGTCTTGAGTTATCATATTTCTCGAGCAGAATACGCTCAATTAATTTCTTTAAAACTTACAACAGGCAGATCTTCAGATTAAGAGCAGACTACCATTTGTTTGGATAAGATCCCCTTCTCGGTTTAGCAGAACTTTCAGGGCAGGGCTTTTGAGTCTTTTGTAAACCCAAGAATCGAACTTTGTAAACGGTTTTCCACAGTGAATATTTTCAGGGATAAATCATTTGTCAACATCATGGCAAATTTGTAGAAGTGTGTGAGGTTATTTAATCATGATGTACAGGGTGAGAGGATGGTGATTGCGAAATATTTGCTTAGTTAAATTTCACGCTCCTCGAGAACAAATGATATCCTTGGATGTCTGTCTCACTGTCTTATTCATTGACATAGAAATACTTTTTTCTCCAACCGTCACAAAACTATGACATTTTTTGACTGTCAGGAAAATGTCAACCTTAGAGACATTTTCCTTACTGTAAAAAAATTATATTCAAGTTCTAGTTACCTTTAATCCTAGGTGCTAAAGTTAACACTTTTAATCTTTAGATTAAAATGCTAATCAAGTTTCAATTTATAAAAGTTTATTCACCAATATTTACAATATTTTTTGTTTATCTACATTGATATTAAATACACAGTTAGAACAAGAATTAAAATAAACCACTGAAACTGACAGATTATTGGAACAATTCTCAAAGCAGCCCAACACGTTTTCATTAATATATAACATATTTTTTCTAATTTTGACATATACAAGTTACATTTTTCAAAAGTCTTTGACGGTAGGAAACGTCTTTCATAACCAGTTGCAAAAAGTAAAATATTTCGCAATTGGTTTTGAACTGCAGGTTATTTAGACAATTATGAAACTGGCAAGCTACGAAAGTGATAAGATGTCACACCATTTAAACCTACTGGATTGTTTTTAAATGTATAAAATTCAGAGTTATCTTCCCATAACATATAAAATTGATCAAAATTAGAAAAAATCTTGTATGAAACACGTTGGGAAAACTCGCATCCTTTTGCTGAACTCGCTAGCGCTCGTTCCCCAGAAATCTGCTCGTTACACAAAATAATACTTTTCCCAACTGGTTACATAAATAGCTACTATAGTTACATTTTTTAAAGATGTTGTGACATCAGAAATGACGACGATACTTGGTTTATCACAGAGACATTATAACACGGGGAGGTTTATGTTTTTGGCTGATCCAAGATTATTCCATGCTAGTCGTCCGTCTTTTTCTCCTGAACGGTACATTTGCCAGGCTTACTGTTAAATTTTCTTGAGTCTTTGAATACCCTAAGAGATGTTCTAATAATTTTACGATTTCAACGAATCTGATTCATTTTAATACAAAAATGTTATTTAAAACAACTTCTTGATAAAAGTAAACTATTGTATTGCCTCATTACGTTAATAATGTTACGTCACTGGCTTCGTATAATAAGTGGTACTTTCCAGAATCCAATTACACTTTATTAACTTCCAAATACAACAAGTCAACTGTTTACAATGATAAATCACTAACTGAACACTTTAATTACTTATTACTTGGACTTGTTTCTAAGAGCGTGTAAACTAGATTGACTAATCTAACGATTGGTTGGGAATGTTCTAGAAGCTTCTCGATTATTCCATCCCATTCTAGATTGTTCTCAATTATTCTATCCCATTCTAGATTGTATTCAATCTAGGCATCTCGAAGAGTTCTACAGGGGGTAGTCCACATGATCTTGCACCGCAACTATTCTAAATGGGACCAGGGGCGTATCTCGGTTATTTGAAGTCGTCGAGGGTTGAAACTTCGCCCTTGGGGTATTATATCTGGCACCTCCAGATGCGATGTTACCACATCGTCGGGTGCGGTGTTGCCAGATCGTGCAGATTTCCCCTAGATCTAGGAAATTTTCAGTATATCGTGCACAATCGCTTCTGACGATTCCGTAACAATAATATGTGGTGCAAACCGAAAATGTACTGTGCCTTAAGATATAATTCTTAACAACCACAACGTCGCTTGATGCATTTTGCTCGAGTAAAACTCGAACTCTTCAAGGTTTATTTACGAATGGAAACAGATGTTGAGAGTTTGCCGAAACGCCGTTGTGTACTTTTGTTTTCTTTAGTGTTTTATATGAATCTTTCTATTTATTTCTATCTTTTCTATCTTTCTTTATATCTATTTGTCATAATTGTTCTAGAACACTTTAAGAATTATCCTAATTTAGTGGACAAATAATCCCAATTTGTTGCATAATAAGAAGAACCAACAAAGTGAAATACAATAAAATATCAATTTTCATTTTGATTCGGGTGTGTATGTTTTACTACTTTTGATCATCGATGCAAAACGTTTCGACATTTCTTTCAAGTTTAATTTTAAAAAACATAATTTCATACATAACTCATTCATTATAGATAAGTATGCACCTCACTCGATGCGCTCTGATCAGGCCGCCGTCTTCCGTTTTCTCTCTCTCGTACTCATTGCTCTTTTTAGAACAATGATGGATCGGCTCTTCTAGGGTTTTATGAATGAACCGTTGGGTTTCCCCGTGTTAAAATGTCTCTGGTTTATAATTACCACTATCAACATTCAGTATTCTTTCAGTCTTCAATGTAGCCTTCCGCTATAGGGCTCGATCTCTATCCTCCGTGTCTTTTAAGACAAGTGAGGTCACCGCCGCCATCAATTAAAAGAGTAGCAGACGTTCATCGTAATGTGTGTGCATTGAACTATTTCCAGCTATCCAGCTTTAAAAATTTTGCAAAAAAAAAAAAGTATCCATGACTATAGTCTTTCTAATAAGTATGTGTAATTCAACGATCGGCAACCCTGACCTACACAATGTTTCTCATGGGCGTAGAAATTTTGTTTTCTTAGGGGGTTGAAAGTAGAAGGTTTTAATATGCATATTTGCAACACCACAGCTGATATTGAATAAACTTTAAAATGGAAAAATAAACTTTAAAATGGAAAAATAAAATAAATATATATTTCAAAATATAGCAAAAAATTCTCAACAAAAAATAAAAACAATAAAATAAATATACTGAGGTTTTTCTTATACTGCGGTTTACACTGTTTTTTCTATACGCGGTCAGTCAACTACACATACGTATTAGAAAGACTGTACATTAATATATTCTACTTACCTACTTTACTTTATTATCCTAATGTGGTTTGAATAATTTCAAAGCATAAATCAATCAATTAATTGATTAAACAAATTAATTAATTAAAGTGAAACTATTAATTCGGTGCCTGTGAAGACACCGAAATTTCAACTAAGCAGATAACGTTTCAGAAAATCTCAGTACCGTATTGATTAGGTAATAAAAGTTCTGCTTCGGTATTCGTGACCTTATCACAGCAGAGCATGAAAGCAGAACGTATCTAAGACAAACAAAATTGCTCCCAAATTGTGAATATAAATGCAAAGAAAACTTTGCCCGATAGGATATTAATGTATGCAAATGATGATCGATCGCGGATACTACTGCAAATATTCTCCAGCGGATCGCAGTAATAAACATCGTTCAGTTTATTAAGAAGACTGATGGATGGGTTGAGGAACAATCCCGCAGGAAAAATATGAAATAAAAGTGCCTACCCTCTACTTAGCAAGCCCTTTCTCTGCCTTCCGCCACCCGAGACTTCTCAGGACCTTACTTTGTTTACTTGTCAGTGCAAATTAAATTCATCAGTCAAATTATTGTTTAATCTGAGGGAAGCCGATGATATATGCCGGCGCGGAGGAAAGAATAATTCGGGGAAAGTTGTTTTAAATTGGATTTTGTCTTTAGGGCGATTTGTATCAATCAAACGGCCATAAAGTGATATATTTTATTTTAAGCTCTGCTCGATTTATTCTTCCCGGGGATATTACGGGGGATGTTCAGCCATAATTGCATTGCAAGAAAAATGGAGGTGATAACTTAAGATGGTGTGTCAATTCAGCGTAATGCAGCATTTCTGCAGAAATGACTATTATATACTTTCACAGGTGTTAAACACACTTTGAAACAACGGCAATAATCGAGACTTGCCGCTTCATATTCGTCATTATGACGTATTTATGTCGTCAGTTTTTAGGACATAAATACGCTAAAAGAACTACAAAAGAGACGTCAAAATGACGAGAAAAAGGCACAGCCAAATGACGTCATTAACTGACGTTTATTTGGCGTCATTTCTAAAATACATGCAGGGAAAACAGTAAAAACTACAAAACACACGAAAACAATACGCCTCCAACAACCACTTTCATTTTATCGAGAGCGCATAGCATTCTATTGGATAATTTTAGTCACGTGTCCCCAGCGATGCGTTGTCAAATTGGATATTTATAGCACATAAGACAAATCAAATTATGTGTTTTATAGTTAAGAAATACGTAAAAATATAGTATTTATCATATTTTCATAAATTTCGAAAATAATGCTACATCTGGCAGCACTGGCTGAGATAGAGCCTTTATTTTATATTTTATTGTTGGCGTCTTTGTCTGGCTTATACTTATTTGTTAAAGTTATTGACATTTTCCTACTGTACAAAAAAATGCGGAAATCTAAACAATCCCTTGTTCCGATATAAAATGATTGCTGATATAAATTACGTTCAAAAATTACAAAAAGATTTTGTAAATATAACGCTTGAAGTGTTCTTTATGTTTTAAATTTAGAAATGTCTCGATCTTAACATGACGCATTAATTCTAGACAAATAAGTATAAGCAAAGGGAGGAAAAATATTCGTCGAAAATATGACAAGTTGACGTGAAATTCATGACGTCTTAAGGATTAGTAACATTACATTAAAAAGGTACGTCTGAGTGACGAGAAAAAAGTGACGTTTTAAAGACGACATAGAAAGGACGTCATATTGGCTTCATATTGGTCACTTGACGTCTTAGACCTAAAATCACATTAAAAGAACGTAATAATGACGTCACCATGCTGCTTGGGTTGTCACATTTCAAAAATACCAAACAATAATCGAGAAATAATGTGTAGCGCAACATATTATTATACTGGACAGACGTAAAGACCATTGAAAATCAGGCTATATGAGCGTAAGAACTGGTCATGTTATGATGACTTCATTTTGAAATAATTTTAAGTAGATTACATAATAATATTTTCTACAAAAATCGCAATTTAACATCATAAACTTGATTAAACCCTGCTTAGTTTGTATTAATTGGTAATAATTATTTACGTAGCAAGTCCAGTAAAAGCTAGCTGGAAATCTACGAGTCCAGTAAAAACACTTTACGGATGTGTTGTGTACACTATTATTTCTGCAACCTCCAATAAATAATCTAAAATATTCTAAAAAATCAATAAATATCTATAAATATATCTAGATACCAATAAATAGTTCTATAAATATTCTAAAAAACTATAATCCAGCAGTATATAGTGCCTAGAATACATCTCAACAATACAACAATTCATTGATTATTTGCTTAGCAACTGACAGTAGGCTAAAAATTGACACTTACCTCTTCGTGTTCCCATTGACATTTTATGTTCCCGAATTATTAATTATAATGGTACGTTTAAGTATCGCTTAGCAACGTTCTAGGAGGCCAACATCGTTTATGAACAGCTCCCGGTAATACACTGAAAAAGTGCCAAAAAAGTGTTTTTAAAGTGCTAAAAAGACTAATAATCATATAGAACTTTAAAGACGCTATTAATAGTATTTTGTGCAAAACTTTAAGTGAAGTGACAACGATGTCAGTGGCTGACTGCAAAGCCAGACTTGACGCAAAATCCGAGAATCAGGATAGATCGCAATCTTCACGATTACATTAAACAAGGTGAATGGCAAAATCTGAGCCGAAAAAAAATGTTCCAAGTCGTAAACACGGTTGCCCTGCTGATATTGAGGTGATTTAGAGGTTTTTTGTTTATTATTATCAATAAATAATTAACGACAAATCGGACAATCGAATAATTAACGGAAAAATCTCACCCAAAAATCGAGTCGAAAAAAAATTTTCGAAGACGAAAATTCGGTTGCCCTGCTGAGATTCCGTGATTTCGAGATTATTTATTAATAACACTAAACAAAAAACCTCGAAATCTAGGTCTCTCAGGGGACAACTGAGTTTCTCGCTGGGAAAAGTTTTTTTTCGACTCGTTTTTGGCTGAGATTTTGCCGATCGATTATTTGATTTAATCGTGAAGAGTGCGATTTTGCCGTTATTTGTTTATTAATAGTAATAGACAAAAAACAATAAATGAAGTTAGCATTAGCATATGAAGTTAGCAGTGCACCCGATTAAAAAAAAAATATAGAGCGGCAATTTTTTTCTTTCACGATTAATTAACGGCTAAAAAACGGTAATTTTAAAGCTAACTTGAATGTTTTTAAATTAACTTTTTATATATGTGACCTGCTAACTTCATTAGACGTGAGAAGGGCACTCGATTAAAAAAAAATGAAAGTGGGCAAATTTTTTTCTTTCACGATTAATTAGCGGCTAAAAAAGGGCAAATGTTTACGCCATAGCGAGATCGATTTGCAAAAGTTGACCTGCTTTATGGACATGTAATTAACGCTGTAGTCGTCCAAAGGATAATGCAACGCATCAGAGGAATACTTAGACAAATCGAAAAGAACGGCCCTTTGTCGATTATTTGCATTTTGTTTTATAATAAGGATAGTTAAGATAGATTGTTGAAGAAAAATATAAAACTGTTTTTATGAGAGTTACATATATTTGTTTGAATAGTTATTTAGTTTATCAGTTCATAAGATAAACTTAAAACACTCTTCTTTTACTGAGTAAAATAATATTTTTTTCATAAAATGAGAATGAAAACAATATCTTCATAAGAGGGATAAAAAGTGAAAAAAAAGCTATATCCGAGTGACCATATTTCGGTCAATTTCTACCCAAAAACTTTATGGAACCAGGAAATTTTGTCTACTATTTTTTCTTTATAGCAATGCCTGTAGCAGTAATTAAAAAAATATCTCAAAATATTGCCCTTACCTCAGTCGCTGTAAAAGCCCTAATTCTCATTATTTTTACACTCACAAGGAAATTTTAAAACGCCGCTATTATAATTTTCAAATAATGAAACACTGGGCTTAATATTTCATGAATCTCAATGTAGTCTACAGCATCCCTGCTATATCAACAGTCAATTTCGAAGCATCGCAGCGCCGAAAGAGTGTGATTGATTATCCGTATGACAAGTTAAATTATACCGGCGATACTGTCTACGTGATTTTTCACAAGGAACTCATTTGTATGACTCCAGGTGATATTGGAGACAATCAATATGGAAGGCGTGTACAAAATGTGTACTATTGTATGGGAGTAAGTGCTGATTGTAAAGTTTTATAAAAATCAGACGTCGATCGAACGAACTGCCGCACGTTGTCGGTAGGTGGGAACCGAGCAAATTGCTCACTTGCCTGAGTAATTGCTGATGGAGAAAAAAGTGTGAATGGGCGATTTGCGGATTTGAAGTAACACTGTTGGAAATGACAATCGAGTACATTTTTATCCCATTTCATGTAAAATTTAAATTTAAAATAAAATTTAAAGATATATATTTATTCATTTGTAATTTAAAGAAATATATCTAATAATTGGTATAATATAGGAAACCCTTATTTTAAATACAAAGTATGTTCAAACTCTTGGGAAGATGAGTAAACTGTGGATTTAATTATTAAAGAGCCGGTATTGTGTTACCTGTGGCCGTGACTTTTATATCACGCAGTATATATGAAATAAAGTACCTAAAGTCTTATAAAAGGGAATATGAAATATACAAAGCCAATACCGCCCACCGCGGCAAAAACCAATTTAAATATTACATCTCGAATATTGGCATCTAATGTTTATTACTGCGTCTGATTTTCGTTGAGACGAAAGAGAAGATTGGAAAATTTAAATGTATTGGCAAGTCCTTTACAGGGCAGCTCTCCCGACAGCCGTTCATTTATATGGATCAAAGGGGATCACTCAGCCAAGTGAAGCTCGTCTCATTCCCGGTATCGCCATTTGTTAGAATCTCTCGCATTGTTATAAGGAAGGCCCGTGCATCAGACGGCGTCGAATTAAATCATGTGGATGGAGGATTGTCTCGGAATGTCAATCTTTGATGCACTTTCGGAATATCAAGTCAAGCCGTGTCATGGTGGACGAAATTCTGTGATAAATTATCTCCTAGGCAGTATGAGGCCCTTTCAAAACATAAATCTATACTAGACATAATTTTTTTATTAAATATTTAATTTTATAGCTATCACCCGTATACAGACACTGTTTGCGCTAGCAACTCTGATTGTTTCAGTGATTGCAAGACGCGCATTAAAGCGAAACACTGGACTTATGTCCGGCAAGGAAAACAATCAGTTCGATAAAGTATTAAAGAAACATATTTTTTTCTAATTTTATCATGTAAAGTGACACTTTTCAAAACCCTTTAACGTTATGAAACGTCTCACTTTTCACAACCAGTTACGAAAAGTAAAATATTACGCAACTGGTTTTGTAAAGTTCATTACATATAGTATAGTAGGTTATTTAGACCTGACAAGCTATGAAAGTGACAAGCTGTTACACCGTTACAACCGTTCTTTTTCTTGCAACAATTTCGACATAAAAAAATGTTTGTTATATCCAGATGGGGATTCATGCAATAAAAACCCGTTAACGTCAATAGTTAGTTCCTTTCTATATGAAATAATCAATAGCCTATGCCTTGAAGAAGTAAAGGCAAAGTATTTTTAATTTTAAGTTCGTATGTTTCTATTAATTTGTCTCTAAACTTATCAATATTAAAAGTTAGAAAACCATTTTACGATCGCATTTCAAACCTCTATTTAACACAAAGTACTTAATCGATTATTATTTTTTAATTCGACCAAGGGCGGGAACTGGTGACATCACTCGCCATAGGCATACGACTAATTGTTGTATAGTTCTTAATAGTTTTGTTCTTTTGAATTCTTTTAAATAGCTCTTTAAATCTTACACTAGGTATTTATGTTGAACGTTACTTTATTATTGAAGATTCCCGTACTCCTAAATTTAGTATACTATAAATTCCGATGTCCTCAAATATAACATGTAGGATGTATTACAAATACATAAATATTACACAAATATTACACTGCCATTATTCACTTCAAAGGAGTCGTCACACGGGAAATATATCCGTCCAGTCTTTTTGCTATTCCTTTACGTTACGTTTTGCGTTCAAATTGGGGATTTCGATGTCAACGTCAGGCTCCTTGCAGTCATTTATCTGCATTTTCTTTGTAATTGACCAAGAGGACGTGATCATCATACCAAGTTTAGGCGAAGTTTAGGTAGAAGTGAAATATGGGAAGGTTAAATTACTTGAAAAATGTGATATTTCACCGTCGCTCGCAAGGAGTTGAATGTTGATAGATATACAATTGTAGGGCCGAAGGAATTGTAGGGCCGAAAGTAAATAGCTTCAAGCATAACCACCAGATGCTTTAAGTGGTAATTTCACAATGAATATTGCAATATAATCCACTAAAACGAAAACCACACCTTTCATATTAATGTTTGCTACATTTCCAAATACCACTTTCCGCTTTGTAAGAAAAGTTACAGTGCGACAAAGGTTTGCTGAGTGTTTCTTGCTCCTCGTGCTAAAAGAGACATCAAGGAACACAAGAGATATTTAATTCCCAATTATTTCCTAATATTGCGAATATAAAAAATGCCTGAAATATTACCAGGCAAGACAAGGTAATATAATTTTTATTACGGCAGCATAAACATAAGGCACGGCAGCATAAGTAACATTAGCAAGAGCTACGTCTCATTATTTTTCTTTCTCTGAAGCGTTTATATTATGTAGTACAAACAACGTTCCTAAGCAGCTGTTAGGATCAAATTGATTTAGAATAATAACGGGTGGCGATATTTTCGTACAATTTAGCAGAAATCGTAAATTACAGTGATTTATAGCACGCTTTAATTAAGTTATTGTGAGGAATATCTGGATTTATCGCATGGAAATAAAATTACAGACGAGAAGTTACAACGCACAGTAAAAAAAAATATGTATTTCAAAAATTAGGTCAAGGATAAATATATATATATATATATATATATATATATATATATATATATATATATATATATATATATATATATATATATATATATATATATATATATATATATATATATGTATATATATATATATATATATATATATATATATATATATATATATATATATATATATATATATATATATATATATATATGTATATATATATATATATATATATATATATATATATATATATATATATATATATATATATATATATATATATATATATATATATATATATATATATATATATATATATATATATATATATATATATATATATATATATATATATATATATATATATATATATATATATATATATATATATATATATATATATATATATATATATATATATATATATATATATATATATATATATATATATATATATATATATATATATATATATATATATATATATATATATATATATATATATATATATATATATATATAGGTATGAAATGAATAAGCACAATTTACAACCATAGATTAAATTGTTAATATAGATGTTTTTTTATATAGCAAGCATATAGAATACATGCATATAACACTAAACGTGTACAGAATATTATTATATTGTCAAACTATAACAATATACATCGTAAAATATAAAATAATAGTTAAATGTATAGATTTGTTGGCATGATTCCAAGCGATACTGATACATATGCACTAATAATTCAATATTACAGTTAATGAAAGGTAGCAAGATACTATAAAAGTGTAATTACAATATGGCAAAATATACAAATTTTAAATATAATACACAATATAACCAGATAGAGATATATAATAATCAGTAAACATAATAAATATCATAAAATACAGAGTGATTACTAATCCATTGTCAGCTAATGTTAAACCAAAAACATTCTAGATGACAACAGCAAATCAACCTGAAATTGGAAATTAAATAAGAACTAACTAATTCAAAGAATACAAACAGTTATTAAAAATATTAAATTGTGAATATTTATGTAAAGAACATTTATATTCATAATAGGACAAGTGACGTCGTAATAATAGTGTCGTGATTAAATAATAACAATAATAGTGAAATAAACATTGAATTGCCAAACGACCTGGTACCTACATATGGAAAAACATTAAAATATATCTAGTACACAGGTACTCTTGCCGAAATACAATTGAGTTGATTATATACGAGAAAACCACGAAGAAGAGAGCATAGTGAAATTTTGTTGCTATCTTTTTATCTAATATTAATAGTTAATATGGTTAACTTGAATTTAATTACTCAGAAGAGGTTAACAAGAGGTTATGGAAAACCTAGAAGCTTCTAGCTTCCAACATCCCATAAAGCAGTTTCAAA
>CAXKVY010002717.1:0-21002 GCA_964058915.1 Tetropium fuscum
AGTTTGGATTCAGAGAGAGTCATTCAACTATAGATCAGGTTCGTAGGATCACAGATGTAATTCAAAAGTAGCTGGAGGAAAAAAAAGTTTGTTCTATCGTCTTTCTTCATGTAGCACAGGCTTTTGATAAAGTATGGCACGAGGGACTGCACTATAAATTAATCAAGCTCCAACAAATCAAGAAACAGAACAGAAATTAATCAAGAACAACATGAAGGAAGCGCAATGGACAACTGTTTATCGCCTTTTATTGCTGATGTCTTCATGAGTCGATTTGAAACTGAAGCAAAAGAAGAATTCGAGTATTTTCCTAGGATTTGGCTAAGGTATGTGGATGACATTTTTGCCGTGTTTGACACTAAGATTGCGGATGTAGAAAACTTCATTTCCAAATTAAATAGTCGTTTCACTTCTGTAAAGTTTACATATGAATTAGGAAATAATGGAAAACTTCCATTTTTAGACGTATTAGTAATTAAAAATAGTGACAATAGGTTAGAATTTGATATATATAGAAAAGATACCAGTACGATCAGATATATCCCTAATGACTCTCACCACTGCTATCAATATAAAATGGCAAGTTTTAATTTTCTTGTCCATCGTTTACTAAGTTTCCCTCTTAGTAATGAGAGGTTTGAAAAAGAAAAAGTATTAATTAAAGATATAGCTGTGAGTAATGGTTATCCTAGAGATATAGTTGAAAAACTAATTAGGAAGCGTACATTTAAGGACACACTTCGTAATTCTACGACCTTTCAAAAGGATATAGAGACTCCAAAATATGTATCAATCCCTTACGAACCCCGGTTTACTCGTGGTTTGAGTAAGGTCTTCAAAAACGTGGGTATAACAGCGATTCATTCATCGAGTAATAAATTACAACAACTTTTAGACAATCCAAAGGATAAAATTGTTCCAAATGAGAGGTCTGGGATTTACGAAATTAGTTGTAATGATTGTGATCAAAAATATGTTGGACAAACGAGACGATCAATTAACACCAGATTTAAAGGGCATATGGCTCATCTAAAATATGGAAGAACAGAGAAGTCTACTGTTGTCCAACATGCTTTTGACACCAATCATAGAATAGATATTAGTAATTTAAGATTAGTTAGAAATGTGACCAATAATAGACAGTTGGATGTATTTGAGAGCATAGAAATTGTAAAATGTAAAAGTAGTATAAATAGCGACAAGGGACCGATACCGTATAGCCCGCTTTACGCGTTGCTTAGCAGCTAATCATATATAATATCATCATATATCACCATAAATAATATAAATAGGGTAGATTTTTAGTCTAAGATTAGTTTTTAATCGGCTCCGGATGATGCCAACTTGGTTGGCGGAACGCGCGTCGAGCGAAGTGAAAGGAAACGGAAAGTTGGTGTTTGTGGAAACTACTCCGGGTTTTTATACTTGAGCTAGGTGACGGGGCAAGTATTTCCACCTATTTAATTGGTAAACTAAATTACCAAAAATATAACAAGGTATAACAATATTCTGCTGGATATATCTGGATTGGGCTATCGAATCTGATCCAAATGGAGGATGATCTTTTTGCGGAGAATGCGTCCTTGCCATAACTTCACTCTCCTCGTGATAAATTCGGTTTAGATATGAATAACGAGTATTCACTTCTATCCATGTACTGTGATGCACGCAGTTTTTTTTATTATGGAGCTACCATTTATTTATATTCTTCTTCTTTGTAATACTAGTAATACTAGTATTCATATCTGCTACCATGTAATTGCAATCGTATATTCTGTATGGCAGCGTTCAAATAAATAATTAAGTTAATAAACAAATAAATAAAAATATACAACGATATCCACAGAAACTAAAAAATTTTTTTACCTAAAAAAACAGTTAATAGAGCACTTAAACCAAAAATTTGCTCTTGCTATTCACTTTTGCTCATCCCCGGAATGAGAATGGGTAATCTACTCATTCCGCAATATCATCGAATGTTCGCATTAATGAAAAAATACACGGATTTCATTTTTCCCATTAAGTGTCTAATTACACGATGCAGTCATGAATAAATTCATAATAATAATATAATCGCCCTAATTATTGCATAACAGAAGTATTTTTCGCGGACGTGTAAGTGAAATAATAGTGCATTCAGAGTTTGACAGTTTCGCTAAGAAACAGCGTGAGACTTTCGAGAAATCTATGCTGTGCGAGGCTTACGCAACACCAGAATAGTTTTTAATTGAGGTTGTTGGTCGTTTATTTAATTTGTACACCTATCATGGTTTGCTAATATGTTCATAATAATATATCAGGGGAACGCGAGTACGGTACATCATTCTGTTATTACTTTTAATCCTGCATTGTGGTTGGAGATCTGGGGAAGATGGGATTCCCTCCGGATACCAATACCTTACTCAGAAGAGTTTAAAGCATCTCATCGCCTGGCTAAAGTCCAAGGCTGTTTATTTATCTTTTAAGGATCTGAAGGTATATTTTGTAACCAGCGGGCGGCGGGTTTTCACTAGGCACCTATCTCATCGTCGTTATCCTTTTTTAATAAACGTAATAGGATTATGCAATATGTCTGTCGTGAAGTTCTTACATAGCTTATTTTACCATTTTTATGTAAGTAAGGCAATACCCAGTAATGGACATATTAATAATATTTACAATATATATTTTTTAACTAAATTGACTAACTTTTAGTCGACTTTTAACTAAAGTAAATGTCGACTGTATAAGAATACAAATAGACTAAGCATATTAGGATTCTGAGATGAAAGTTTTGCTATAGATTTTACTTTTTCACCTTCCATGTTTTTTGGGTCACTGAACACGATTTTGAACACCAAAACACTTTCACTTCGCTCGACGCGCGTTTCGCCAATCGAGTTGGCATCATCCGGAGACGATTAAAACTAATCTTAAACTACAAAATCTACCATATTTATACTATTTTCATGGTGACGTCATTATATCACCGTGAAATTTACGCGTGTTTAATCACGCTTCAATGATCGGTTGCTAAGCAACGCGTAAAGCGGGATATACGGTATAGGTCCATTGTCGCTATTCATACTACTTTTACATTTTACAATTTCTATGCTCTCAAATGCATTCAACTGTCTATTATTGGTCACATTTCTAACTAATCTTAAATTACTAATATCTATTCTATGATTGTTGTCAAAAGCATGTTGTGCAACACTAGACTTATCTGTTCTTCCATATTTTAGATGAGTCATATGCTCTTTAAATCTGGTGTTAATTGATCGTCTCGTTTGTCCAACATATTTTCGATCACAATCATTACAATTAATTTCGTAAATCCCAGACCTTTCATTTGGAACAATTTTGTCCTTTGGATTGTCTAAAAGTTGTTGTAATTTATTACTCGACGAATGAATCGCTGTTATACCCACGTTTTTGAAGACCTTACTCGAACCCCGAGTAAACCGTGGTTCGTACGGGATGGATACATATTTTGGAGTCTCTATATCCTTTTGAAAGGTCGTAGAATTACGAGGTGAGTCCTTAAATTTACGCTTCCTAATTAGTTTTTCAACTATATCTCTAGGATAACCATTACTCACAGCTATATTTTTAATTAATACTTTTTCTTTTTCAAACCCCTCATTACTGAGAGGGAAACTTAGTAAACGATGGACAAGAAAATTAAGACTTGCCATTTTATGTTGATAGCAGTGGTGAGAGTTATTAGGGATGGGATATATCTGATCGTACTGGTGTCTTTTCTACATATATCAAATTCTAACCTATTGTCACTATTTTTAATTAATAATACATCTAAAAAATGGAAGTTTTCCATTATTTCCTAGTTCATATGTAAACTATACAGAAGTGAAACGACTATTTAATTTGGAAAATAAATTTTCTACATCCGCAATCTTAATGTCAAACACAGCAAAAATGTCATCCACATACCTCAGCCAAATCCTAGGAAAATACTCGAATTCTTCTTTTCTTCAGTTTCAAATCGACTCATGAAGACATTAGCAATGAAAGGCGATAAACAGTTACCCATTGCGGTTCCTTCATGTTGTTCATAGAACTTGTCATTGAAACAAAACCAATTTTGTTTCATACACAGTTTTGTAAGGTTTATATATTCTTCTATCACTTATTTTCTATAATTGTTTAATTCGAGTAAATCCTCAAGATAGGCCAAGGTCTGTGGATTTGATACACTCGTAAATAATGAACAAACATCACAGGAAATCAAAATTTCACCCTTTTACAATTGAATATTCTTGACCTTATCAATGAAATCATCAATGATCAAACAATCAATGAAATCGAATTTTTAACTGAAAAACTAGGCTGTGCAATGGGCAAACTTGAAATTCCTTAGTCAACCATTTTGATAAGTGGTAAGTCGGAGATCCAATAGACGATACTATTGGACGCACCGACTTCCCTGGCTTATGAATTTTTGGTAGACAATACAATCTAGGTACAGTAGCGTTAGATACACGTAACCTATTCTTAACAGGTGGAGTAATAAGGTTGTTACATGATTTGAGGACATTTTGTATTTCAGTTGTCATTCTTGGTAAAAACCCTTTTCTTTATAAGGACCATTACTAATTAGGTTGTTCACCCGTTCTTAATAGTCCTCTTTATCTAAAATAACAACCTTATTACCTTTATCTGCTTTTATATAAAAATCATGATGATGATGATGAATGATGAATGATGAAAAATTGATGCCAACTTGGTTGGCGAAACGCGCGTAGAGCGAAGTGAAAGTGTTTTGGTGTTTGTGGAAAGTACTAAATTACTCTTGTGGAATGTGTTTTAGTTTCCGTTATGTTAGGCCAATAACATATTTTCATTAGTGCAATTCTGCTTTCATTTATTCCACGATGGCAAGTTTTTGTATCATGATAATATTTAATTTGTTTATATTGGTCTTCTGGGTCTATTATTTCTGTTGGAAATTTATTGGAAATGATAAATTTTAATTTAGAGTCAAACGATTGCCTTAATATTCTCGTGATTTTCTTTTCGATGCTATCGGAATTGAAAAACATACAGTGTAGTTCTGAAGGATTAATAAATTTTTTAAGCAGTTTTATTATTTCGTCATCTGAGCTAGACATTTTGAAAGTTAGGGTGGTTCTGGTTTTAGCGAATATAAGTACCTTGGTTATTTCCAAAGTTAGAAATTGCATTTTGTATTTCGTGAAATACAAGTTGATTTTTATTGTTATTTAAAGAATTATCTGTTTAACGAATATTTAATATAGGGTCTTCTTCGTTTGAATGAATTGTTTGCAAATAGTCTAGTACTTCTCTTAGTGCATCGGGGTCAGGGGAAAGTATTGTGTCTAAATCGAAGTTGTCAATATCTGAGGTAATATCACCCGGATTATTTATAATAGATTGGTTATCTGTCTCGAGTGCATTTAATTCTTCAGAGATTAAATGATCTGATAACAGAGCTGTTATAATTATTTAAGCGCCAATTAGATTTTTGTTAGGGTTTTGATTTGTAGCTTGATATGAATTGCATTGGTAATTTTCTTTTTTATATTTAATTTCATAGTTATTTAATTTTTTTTCTGTAGGTTTTCTATAATGAATGAGGTTATTATAATCAGGGTTGTGTAAAATATCTTGGGAAAATATAGGGCTTAAATAAAATTTACTAAGTCGAGGAATCCTATAGGTCTGAAATAAATTCACCCCACGAATCTGAATAATCGATTCACGCATAGGCAGGACGCCCGGAGTCGCTCCCGGAGCGTCCGGACGCCGGTGGAAAATGTATTAGGATCTCATGAGTGGAGGGTGATATGGGGGTGGATTTGCCACCCTTCTATTGGACTTGATAGGGCGGTGCTATTGTTATATCCAGTTGATCGAAGGGCGTGGACAGGTCAGCTTGAATTCATTATATTAACCCACTGTTTTACGCCTATACTAAGTAGTTTAAAATGATTTTTTGTAACAATATGTGTAACCTATACGTAAAAACCCTAAAACAAAATATCTTCTTAACTGACGTTTCGACGACTGTCTCAAAAAAATAAAGAAATCAAAAGGCTTACTTATTACGAGGGTATCTCCAAAAAAATTAACCCTTATGTCAAACCAATGCCTAGGTTAGTAGCTAAATTTAATAGCGGGAAATGTGGCCTAATGAAGTAAATTTTTCTTCTTGCTAAATAATTCTATTTAGCAAGTTGTCACATCGAATGTGATCCTTGATCTTTCCAAATAGCATTCAAACTGTTTCATTGGTATTATATTACCAAGTTATGATCGTCAGAAGCCTCAAGGTTATGTACGAGTAAATCGTTATTACATGACATGGTCAATATCTTCTGGGCTGAACGAAAAACATAATTGAGTATCGTTTGCATAGTAGTTTTCAGTGTACATACATTAGGTTAGGAATACATATATGGATATGATGTACAAATAAAGAACAACAGTGGTCCTAGAACCCAACCTTGTTGTTCTTCTTTTTCTAGAGTAAAATCCGTAAAAGTTTGTTTTATTGTAGAAATTTACTGTTTATTTCTTATTGCTATTTCTTTCTTATTGGTACTCAGTCAGAAAGTTCATCAGTGTCACTGAATTCCATGGTTCACAAGTTCACCCTTTCACAAATTAAACGAGTTTCACTGATTAAAGGAATATATTTTTTTTTGTTTTTAGGAAGTTGGATATTACTTTCGTGATATGCAAGGCCGTTAGAATTCCTTAATGGATTTCCAACGAACTTAGCTATTTTTATGCATGTAGTTTTTAACGCTTATCGCATTCTTTACTTTGCTGGGTATTTATTTTTGGGTCTTTGCAAGTTAATTTCATGTCATGTCGTTAGCCATACTTCTTACCGACTTACTGATTGTTGTCTTCTTCGACTAGTTCAGTAAACTTATCTTCTATACTTTTGGTAACCAATTATTTTTCTTTCATTTCACGTTTTGCCAAGGCTTTTCTTAATATATATATATATATATATATATATATATATATATATATATATATATATATATATATATATATATATATATATATATATATATATATATATATATATATATATATATATATATATATATATATATATATATATATATATATATATATATATATATATATATATATATATTGTAAAAAGTAATCTTGGGTTTGTAGCATTTCATTACGTAGACAAATAAGCAAATAGACGAATAAGAGGGAAGATACACTTACCAGTGCTATATCTGGACATACGTACGGAAATGAACCACTATACACACGGAAACGAACCACTTAGAAGTTGTACAAGTTCTTTCACCTTTCTTGAGGATCTTCAGAGCAGTATACGATTTATTTCATTGATCATTTATACTTGAATTTAAAATACTCCAACACTTGCAGTGACGTTTTATGATTTTATCAAGTATAAATGATCAATAAAACAAATCGTATACTGCTCTGAAGATCCTCAATAAAGGTAAAAGAACTTGTACAACTTCTAAGTGGTTCGTTTCTGTGTGTATAGTGGTTCGTTTCCGTATGTATGTCCAGATATAGCACTGGTAACTGTATCTTCCCTCTTATTCGTCTATTTGCTTATTTGTCTATGTAATAAAATGCTACAAACCCAAGATTACTTTTCACAAAACAAATATGAATAGCAAAAATATATTTTTTGTTATTTCACTTTCATCTGCAATTAAGAGGTTTTATGAAATAAATCATGTTCAATCAACCTAGGTACTTTAATTAAGTAATTATTCGCCATTTGGCCGATTATTTTTCTATTTAGTTGTATATAATCTTTAATTTTACGTAATTAAATCTCATTTTTTTTTAACTATTAATTGAATTATTTTTATTAACTTCACTTTAGTTTAAATTTTACTCTTGATATCTTGCTAAAGCGGAAATTTATACATATTTTTTCTTCCAAATTTATTGTAAAGATAAACCGGAGAATGGTAATTTCTTCCTCTATACCTTGATGACCGAGAATAAATTCCTTTGGTGACTAAGCTGAGCAGACCATCTAGTTTTAAGCAATCTGTAAACCATCCAGTGGTAAATTTATGTACTTGTTTATGAAATAATGTAAGTTTTATGTTCAATAAAAAGTCCCAACTCTAGTAACATTGCTCACGCATGGGTTTCAAGAGCAATACAAACGTCAATCGGCAACGATGAATCTGATTTCTCAATGTCTATTTATATTAATTTCAAAATTATTTATCGGCGAAAAAATCTAGAACTCACATAATTGTAATAGACAAATCTCGACAAAATATATGTAATATATCATCCACATAAACTATGTGTATTTAGAAAGAAAATTGCGTTAGCGTCACGTGAAAATGGGGCCTCGAGAGCTGTAATCTAGAAGCAGATAAAAGAAAGACATGACGGCTGTATTGTGAATATTGAAATTACATTACGAAACGTAAATGTGATTATTGTCTATAGCTTAGAAGTGAAATTTAAACTGGATGTATGATAAATTATGGCATTTAAAGGTAAACCTAATTAATTTATAAAAATAGCATTGATGTGATTGGCCAGAGTTGTCAACAAAGATAAAACAGGAAGCTGGATTACAGGAGGAAACGCATTTGTTTAACCCGAAAGAAGTTCGGTAGAGACGCATAATAATGCAGGGAGTTTAACAGTGATAGCGTGGTAATCAACAGCTACCTGGCTTTATGTGAGCTAAAATTCATAAAATTTAATGTTTAAAAGTAGTTTGAGGTATTTAAAATAGTGCTATGGTGTGCAGAATTCCACTGGGAAATTCTTGCTTGCTGAAAGTTGCTGAAAGTGCTTTATAAAAACAAATTTAAATGAATTCGGTAAAAATCCATGACTTTCAAGTGTAGCGTCTCCAGTCAGCGTTAAAGAAAGTTCTACGAGTGTGGCAAACTGATTTATATAAATAATAGAGGTTTCAAATACGAGAAAGTGAGAAAAAATCCAATAAGAAGGTATAACAGACGTATCAAATATAGCAGTTTTCCAGTACGGAATAGTTCCGATAGATGTCCGCGGGTGTACCAAAGAAGTTGGCCATAGTGTAAAAAAGGAAGCAGCGTTCCGCCTAGATGGCAGCAGGCGTGATTCCAGAGATCACAGTAAACAAAGCCAGTATTTGTTGAGTGCTTTAAGAAAAATTGTGTTGTGATTCATGTTGAAGGATTAACTAGAAGAAAAAGTAAGGTAATGACTATCTAGGATAATTTTAATTTTAAGGATTAATTGTTTCTGTAAGCCTACAGAAACAATTAATCCTTAAAATTAAAATTATCCTAGATAGTCATTACCTTACTTTTACCTCTGGTTAATCCTTCAACATGAATGTCCCATGGCCCATGTCAATAGCAATAGGTTTTGGCCTAGGTTAACCTTAAGTTGATGTGAGCATTTCTATTTATTTTATTATCTATGTTGATAATCATACTTCCTGCTGCGATTTGATATAAATTTTTCTTTGCTGTGTTGTTTAGCTTAAATTAATTGTCCTCGTGACAATACAATGCTTCCATATTTAATAATAAATACTTCTCTGTGTATTCAGCTAATGTTTTATCTCTCACATATCAAATCTTCCATAGTTATAAATCTTACCACGTTTAAATATTTCACACTAAGATTATTATATCCAGTTACCATTCCATATAATTTCCATGGTCAAGCACAGTAGTCTTTAAAAATTGAGAACCTAATTGAACCTTCTCTAACGGACCATAGGGAACTCATGTTCAGCAGTGAACTTCCATATCTACAAGAATTGAATGTTCATAGAACTGGCGCCCAGGGAAAAGAGGCACTAGGGTAGAGACAGTGTAAGTATATTGCAAACTTATCAGGTGCCTCTTCGTTGTGCATTCACTGCATGATTTCAATCATTTTCTCCACAATAATAATACTTTAAAATCAATAAAAATTTGTTGAAATCTCGCGACAATATTGTAATTGTCGCCCAAACGTGGGATATATATATATATATATATATATATATATATATATATATATATATATATATATATATATATATATATATATATATTGAAATGTTTAATTTCGCTTTATGTTAAATTTTGTTTACGATTTTATTATATTTTCTTAAGAGATAAAAAAAATAACCTGTATTATTATTATTATATTTTTTTATTCTCAGGCTAGCTCATTGCCTCTTACCTTCCTTTAGCATGTAGTACTCTTCCCAGTAGTGAATTCTCTAAGGCTTTAGTGAAATTTAATATAGATAGGTATGAGAAAACTATGCAATGTAGACAATTAAACGATAGTGCAACAAATATATATATCTTGTTTTATTTTTTATAAAGAAGTTGAAAATTTAAATAGTACCTTGTACTTATAATTTCATATTTATGAACAAATAGACACCATTCTAATACTAATTAAATACTAAAAATAGATATATGTATTATTTTTTTTAGATAACAACAATGTGTTTCTATTATATTGATAACTAATTATATATATGAAACTTAGGTAGGTATTCAATCTAAAATTGTATGTCTTCTACCTATATACTATCAGTGATACACATTGGTGTTGTCCTGGTCATTTATACAAACTCTTTGCCTATGCATTATGAAAAAACAGCTGTTCGCAGAGGCGCCCCCTATTCATGTTATTAGTTTCGGTTAAAACATGACCGTTTGGAAACGTTATATATCGAGGATTATTGATTTTTGTGATTTTTCTTTTATAAATGATGTATCCTTCATGAATTTTCTAGGGTAAGCATTTATCTTTAATAAAGCTTTATTTTATGTATTATCTCTGAATCGAATTCTTTCTTTAATTTTGATTGCTAGCAATTTAACTACATATGTTTCAGATACCTTATTGTATTCTTGGTTGAAGTTATTGTAACTTCTCCTTTTGTAGGAAATCCTATGAACTCCTTGGCTAAGTACTGCATATACAGGGTGAGTCAGTTTTTTGTAGACAAACTTTAACAGGGGATAGAACGCACGTTTTTAAAAAGAAAAGTGCCTATAAAGATATGGCCGATCTAGCTTCCTAAGGAAGATACAGGATGTTAAAATTTAATTTTTTTTTACATTAATGTGTAATATTTTCTGAAGGGAATGATATATTCACTAAATATTTTACTAACCTGCATAGGATCAACATGTTGTAGTTGGATGTTACTTTTTTCGGGTACTTCGACTATTCTGCATAATAGAACTTTTTTTTCGTACGCCACTGACACTATGTAATACATATTTCTAAAATATCGGCCCCTTAGTAACAATTTTTATCTCTTGTAATTTTGCTCTAACTATGACAGTTTTTGAGATATTGGCCGTTGTTTCTCTGAGAGTGTAATGTCGTTATTATAATTTTTTTTTCTCAAATTTTCTTTATGACTTATAAACGAACGCTTAGATTTTTGCATGTTTAGGGGATAATGCCTATTAATTAAGGCGCATAAAACAAGCGGTAAGAATGTTCAAAAACTTGCACAGTGGCGGGGTGGAAGGGGTGCTCCACTCCTTTCGTAAACAGAATATCTACGCCAAAGACTATTTAAAAAAAACTGTTATTTTCATTATCTACATACAGTTTAACAAAAATAATGTCCCTTCTTCTGTTTCGAAATTCCGGTGCGGTTCCTAGTTATTTTGATTTTTAGTGTTTGATGTGGTACTAAATTAAGTAATTTATTTATTAGCAATAATAATTATCGGCTAAATATTTAATCCTTTCAACGAACCCTACCTAAATATGGTGTGTTAAGGATTCTAAAAAGCCGAAATCTCTTATTCTTTATCTTTTTCCAATGTAGTCAAAATAAATATTTGTTATATCAAGCCTTACTCAAATACAATACTTTTATATGTTGAAATCTGTTAAATTACAAATGTACTTACAATACAATAGATTATTGTGCAGTTGCCAAAAGTCTTAAAAATTTCCTTTAAGTTTTATTAAACTTGTGCATGTACCAATTTCTGTTTCAATTTTTGTTGTTGTTTGCTCAATAATTTCCATTTAAAACTAGCGTATTTGTAACTGTACGTAATAATTGCAACAAAATATTATACTCCTTGGAAAACAAGTAAGCATTGTGTCATATTTTGAAACGACAGTTTGACGTATTACAAGTTTATCTACAAACAATTTTGCTTCATCTTGAATATTTTCACTGTTATTAATTATTATTTTTAGGATTAAAAAGTTAGATTATGTGATTTGCCAGATTTTAATTAGTGTAACATGCCGTTTACATTTACAAATAGCGAACAAGCCGACATTCATTTTATTTATGGGTTCGCAAATGGGAATTCAAGATACGCAGCTAGGGAGTATCGAAGAAGATTTAAAAATAGACGACAACCTCATCATTCCGTTTTTGTGAGTATCCACCGTCGATTTGTTAACCAGGGTTTGAAAAACGTACCCGGGGCCGACAGAACAACCGTGGACGAGATAGAGACCGTATATTGCGGGAATTTAATAGGAACCCAACGACAAGTACTCGACGTGCCGCTATTGCTCTTGGTATTTCCCAAAGTAAAATTTCCCGGGTTCTAAAACGGGATCACAGACGCCCATATCATTTTCAACCTGTTCAAGGTTTATGTCCAGGTGACGCTGAACGAAGACTTACTTATTGTAGGTGGGTTCTTAACTCCATTCAAAATAATAGGGATTTCTTATCCAATATACTGTGGACTGATGAATCTTGTTTTACTCGTCGTGGTATAGTAAATTTTCACAATCTGCATGCATGTATGGGCACATGAAAACCCACATGCCATTCGACCACGAAGTTTTCAACATGAATTTAGTACTAATGTCTGGATTGGAATTTACGGCAACCACGTGTTTGGACCTTATTTCTTGCCACAACGTGTAAATTCAGAAAATATCCTACAATTTTTAGAAGAACACCATGGTAATATATGGGAAGTCATTCCTTTGAATTTAAGAAGACAGTCTTGGATTCAACTTGATGGGTGCCCGGCCCATTATGGCAGAAATGTAAGAAATTGGCTAAACAATAACTATCCAGGGAGGTGGATAGGTCGTGGAGGTCCAGTGGCGTGGCCTCCCAGATCCCCCGATTTAAAACCACTTGACTTTTTTGTGTGGGGATTCATTAAGGAAATAGTGTATACCACTCCGGTTAATACACTTGAGGAACTTCAAAATCGCATTAGAGATGCTTGTAATGAAATAAGGGTGCATCATTTAGTTAACTTAAGATGTTCTATGATACGTCGCAGTGAAATGTGTATTGAGAAGAACGGTTTACATTTTGAACAAAGTATCTAATTTTATGTATGTAGGTACTAGTGTTATTGTTATTAATTCTTGTAATTGTTATTTATAAATCATTATTGCTAACAATTGTTATTTATTCCACAATTATTATTGTTAATTAAATATTGCTATAAATTCAAAAATGTTTATATCTCCATAAATATTAACATCAATGTTCATCTAATGTTTTTTTTTTGTAATTGTAATTACTTGGAAAGAGATAAAGAGATTTCGGCTTTTTAGAATCCTTAACAAACCATATTTAGGTAGGTTTCGTTGAAAGAATTAAATATTTAGCCGATAATTATTATTGCTAATAAATAAATTACTTAATTTAGTACCACATCAAACACTAAAAATCAAAATAACTAGGAAACGCACAGGAATTTCCAAACAGAAGAAGGGACATTATTTTTGTTAAACTGTATGTAGATAATGAAAATAACAGTTTTTTTTAAATAGTCTTTGGCGTAGATGTTCTGTTTACGAAAGGGGTGGAGCACCCCTTCCACCCCGCCACTGTGCAAGTTTTTGAACATTCTTACCGCTTGTTTTATGCGCCTTAATTAATAGGCATTATCCCCCAAACATGAAAAAATCTAAGCGTTCGTTTATGTCATAAAGAAAATTCGAGAAAAAAAATATAATAAAGACATTACACTGTCAGAGAAACAACGGCCAATATCTCTAAAACTGTCGTAGTTAGAGCAAAATTACAAGAGATCAAAATTGTTACTAAGGGGCCGTTATTTTAGAAATATATATCAGATAATGTCAGTGGCGTACGAAAAAAAGTTCCTTTATGCAGAATATCCGAAGTACCCGAAGAAAGTAACATCCACTATAGTATTTTCGACAAGAACAATACAACATGTTGATCCTATGCAGGTTAAGATATGTGTAAAATATTTAGTGAATATATCATTCCGTTCAGAAAATATTACACATTAATGTAAAAAAAATGAAACTTTAACACCTTGTATCTTCCTTAGGAAGCTAGATCGGCCATATATTTATAGGCACTTTTCTTTTTAAAAACGTGCGTTCTATCCCCTGTTATAGTTTGTCTACAAAAAACTGACTCACCCTGTATATATATATATATATATATATATATATATATATATATATATATATATATATATATATATATATATATATATATATATATATATTCAAATGTTTAATTTCGCTTTATGTTAAATTTTGTTTAGTATTTTATTATATTTTCTTAAGAGATAAAAAAAACCTTTATTATTATTATTATTATATTTTTTTATTCTCAGGCTAGCTCATTGCCTCTTACCTTTCTTTAGCATGTAGTACTCATCCCAGTAGTGAATTCTCTAAGGCTTTAGTGAAATTTAATATGGAGAGGTATGAAAAAACTATGCAATGCAGACAATTAAACGATAGTGCAACAAATATACATATATCTTGTTTTATTTTTATAAAGAAGTTGAAAATTTAAATAGTACCTTGTACTTATAATTTCATATTTAGGAACAAATAGACACCATTCTAATACTAATTAAATACTAAAAATAGATATAGGTATTATTTTATTTAGATAACAACAATGTGTTTCTATTATATTGATAACTAATTATATATATGAAACTTAGGTAGGTATTCAATCTAAAATTGTATGTCTTCTACCTATATACTATCAGTGATACACATTGGTGTTGTCCTGGTCATTTATACAAACTCTTTGCCTATGCATTATGTAAAAACAGCTGTTCGTAGAGGCGCCCCCAATTCAGGTTATTAATTTCGGTTAAAACATGGCCGTTTGGAAACGTTATATATCGAAGATTATTGATTTTTGTGATTTTTCTTTTATAAATGATGTATCCTTCATGAATTTTCTAGGGTAAGTATTTATCTTTAATAAAGCTTTATTTTCTGTATTATCTCTGAATCGAATTCTTTCTTTAATTTTGATTGCTAGCAATTTAACTACATATGTTTCAGATACCTTATTGTATTCTTGGTTGAAGTTATTGTAACTTCTCCTTTTGTAGGAAATCCTATGAACTCCTTGGCTAGGTACTGCATATATATATGGACCGATGCTGCCACTTACATCGGCGATTTACCATCCATCCTTGGATATTCTTGCAAGGTAGGTGCTCCTTTTCTTATTTTATGGTTTTTATCATTGTTTTTCTTCTCAAATTTTCTCCAAACCAATTCCGCTTCTCGCCTTTTCTTCTCCTTTTCCGTTACTAAGCAACAACTTGTTTCTTTTTTTTAACCGTCCCTGTTTTCTTTTTCCCCGTCCACTAGATAATTTATTGTTATTTCGATACACATTATTTAAAATGTCTATAGCGCACTCACATCAAGTTTATTCATACTTTCACTATTAATGTTTGTTTTACCTTAATCTACGTATTACAATTAGTATCAAAGTCTTTTGGATAAGCTCTAATTCTCTTAAACTATTTCCTAACTATATAATGCCTATTTGTTTCTTAAATTTGGTCTATCTTATTCAATAGAATATTTTTCTGTTCTCTCTGTACTCTCGCTGTAGATTTGAAATATTAGGACAGGCTTATTGTCTATTTGCTTATTTCTCTATGTAATGAAATGCTACAAACCCATGATTACTTTTCACAAAACAAATATTAATAGCAAAGAATTTCAAAGCTAATATACATATATATATATATATATATATATATATATATATATATATATATATATATATATATATATATATATATATATACATATATATATATATATATATATATATATATATATATATATATATATATATATATATATATATATAAATATATATATATATATATATATATATATATATATATATATATATATATATATATATATATATATATATATATATATATATATATATATATATATATATATATATATATGTATATATATATATATATATATATATATATATATATATATATATATATATATATATATATATATATATATATATATATATATATATATATATATATATATATATATACATATATATATATATATATATATATATATATATATATATATATATATATATATATATATATATATATATATATATATATATATGGTGCTGAACGATCCTGAAGGTCTCGCAGTATCGCTGTCCTGAGTTTCTCCCGGAGCGTCCGGACTCCAGTACAAATGTCATTAGGATCACATGAACAACTACAAGTAAGTTAAGTGTGTATTAGATACACCTGCTATTTTTTTCACTAGGTTGCAAACTCTGAAACCCAACAAATATTCTCTAGCGATTTACAATAATTATAAATACAGGATATCCCTCATAATATCTAATAATAAATCGCGTTGCTTTATTATTACCTGCAGGTATAATGCAACAATTTATTATTTGTTTAATAGATTGCAATACTTCTGCAATTCCTCTCGATTTGTGTCAAGTAGACACGAAGCCTTTTGCAATAGCAATTACAAAAATGTGGAACGGTGGAATAACAGTAATTAGAATTTCGTAATACATGTTCACAGATATTCGCCACAAAATATTTTACCGTATATGTACCAAAGATACGTCAAGGATGAACAGATTAACACATTCATTACCAAAATTTTTGGTAATTAATGTATAATACTCGGAGTATGCTCTCAAATGCATCCAATTGTCTATTATTGGTCACATTTCTAACTAATCTTAAATTACTAATATCTATTCTATGATTGTTGTCAAAAGCATGTTGTGCAACACTAGATTTATCTGTTCTTCCATATTTTAGATGAGTCATATGCTCTTTAAATCTGGTGTTAATTGATCGTCTCGTTTGTCCAACATATTTTCGATCACAATCATTACAACTAATTTCGTAAATCCCAGACCTTTCATTTGGAACAATTTTATCCTTTGGATTGTCTAAAAGTTGTTGTAATTTGTTGCTCGACGATTGAATCGCTGTTATACCCACGTTTTTGAAGACCTTACTCAAACCACGAGTAAACCGGGGCTCGTACGGGATGCATCATATTTTGGAGTCTCTATATCCTTTTGAAATGTCGTAGAATTACGAAGTGTGTCCATAAATTTACGCTTTCTAATTAGTTTTTCAACTATATCTCTAGGATAACCATTACTCACAGCTATATCTTTAATTAATAATTTTTCTTTTTCAAACCTCTCATTACTGAGTGGGAAACTTAGTAAACGATGGACAAGAAAATTAAAACTTGCCATTTTATGTTGATAGCAGTGGTGAGAGTCAGTAGGGATATATCTGATCGTGGTATCTTTTCTAAATATATCAAATTCTAATCTATTGTCACTATTTTTAATTACTAATACATCTAAAAATGGAAGTTTTCCATTATTTTCTAGTTCATATGTAAACTTTACAGAAGTGAAACGACTATTTAATTTGGAAATGAAGTTTTCCACATCCGCAATCTTAGTGTCAAACGCGGCAAAAATGTCAACCACGAATTCATGTCATCGAAAATGTCATCGAAGAATTCGAGTATTTTCCTAGGATTTGGCTGAGGTATAGCCAAATCCTAGGAAAATACTCGACTTCTTCTTTTGCTTCAGTTTCAAATCGACTCATGAAGACATTAGCAATGAAAGGCGATAAACAGTTACCCATTGCGGTTCCTTCATGTTGTTCATAGAACTTGTCATTGAAACGGAAGCAATTTTGCTTCATACAAAGTTTTTGTAAGGTTTATATATTCTTCTATTACTTCTTTTCTATAGTTGTTTAATTCGAGTAAATCCTCAAGATAGTCCAAGGTCTGTGGAATTGGTACACTCGGAAATAATGAACAAACATCAACGGAAATCAAAATTTCTCCCTCTTGCAATTGAATATTCTTGACCTTATCAATGAAATCATTCGAATTTTTAACTGAAAAACTAGACTGTGCAATGGGCAAAAAAAAAGGGAGGCCGTGGACACTTGGGATTGGAGTGTCTCCACAACAGAGTAACTCTGTTGTGGATCCCCTACTCGGATCCCCTACTCCTCATGGTCAGAGACCATGAAGGAACCGGCGTAGGAGCTTTTATATATAGGGCAGCACAAAGAGCAGCTAATAGCCTAGGTCTCGACTTCGACACCAAGCAGAATAATCCAAGCTCTGTCAGCGAGTTGGACCCTGCTCGGTTGTAAGCCCACCTTCGTGCTGCTGGAAATACACTTCGTTTTCAGCAGCACAGGGATAAGCCATTGCACGGAGTCTACTATAGAAATATAGAAGACTTAGGCTTATCCCAAAAGCTGACCTTTAGCTTTTTGAGGTCAGCTGGGCTGAAGTCAGAGACCGAAGGTTTTATATTAGCTTGCCAAGATGGTGTATTAAACACCCTGGTCTACCGAAGCCGCGTGATGAGTATAGAAGTGCCTGACGTCAGCTACAGAGCATGTTGCTGTCAGCTTGTCCAGCATATGCGGTCTCTGCCTATATCCATCGACATAACGCATATACATATAAGAATAGAGACAGACAGTAGAGAGAGATGCTTCGCCGAAGTAATTAAAGAATTGCGTGTTTTATTATTTGTTTTGACTTTGAAATTTTATAAATACATTTAGAAAATAACCTATTAATATTTACATTCATAATAATGATTATCACATTATGTAGATATATGTTATATGGAGTGTAATATTTGAAAATTTGTTGTAATTCATTTGGTATCGTGTAGGAGGCATTTACATAAGGAGAGATCAAGGTCACAGCTCTAGGTGCTGTATGCGAACGCTAGGCTATGATAGGCACATTGACGTGGTGCAGGACATGGCTAGGTATCGCGAAGTGTCCTCAATAGCCCACGGATTGCTGCTTTGCATACAAAACGCGTTCGCATTAACGTGTGAGTCGCCTGACACTATTTGGCAGCTCCTCTGCATGCTAATTGCAGTAAAACTTAGTCCGTTTTCTCTTGTACGTCTCTTCTATCGTGTAGGATGCATTTACGTAAGAAGGAGAGATCAAGGTCACAGCTCCAGGTGTGACCAGCAATCACGGATTGCTGGTTTGCCTACAAAACGCGTTCGCATTAACATGTGAATCGCATGGGCACTATTAGGCAGCTCTGCTAAATGTTAATTGCAATAAAACTTAGTCCGATTTCTCTTATACGTATTTTCTATCGTGTAGGAGGCATCTACGTAAGAAAGAGGTCTGATTTTTAACAGCAGGTCTTTATCAGACGTTAGTTCATCGAATAATGGTAGTTTCTTATACAAAGTATGCTGGAATTCCGGTTCGTTTCCATTCTACAGGATGTTAAAGAAACAAATATTTTTTAAATAAAAAGATTTGTCAATACTAAATAGAGGTAGATTTCTGAAATATGGTATAGATAAGTTTTTTGCATTGTCTTAGTAGACAATAGACAAAGTGGTTTACAGTTTTTTGTTAAATATACAGTGGCATACGGGGTACTCAAACGTATTTTAAAAATCGTGTGCCCCCGGATTGCTCACGGCATAGATATAATATACATATAATATACCTACACAAGGGATACCTCTTTTAATTTACATCTTTTTTGTACCTTGCAATATTTCTATGAAATGTATTGTTTTTTAGTAAAGGAAGTTGAATTCGTCCATACTTCTCCATATGTAAGAAACTACCATTATTTTTCGATAGACTATCGTCTGATAAAGTCAGGCATATAGCCTACTGTTATTGAGGAGCATTAATACATGAACTGAGGAAAATAAAAATCAATAAAATATACACAAATCAATAATAATATTAAGAATAATAATTTAACTTCAACTAAGATAAAGCAGATGTATATATATATATATATATAAGACATTAGCAATGAAAGGCGATAAACAGTTACCCATTGCGGTTCCTTCATGTTGTTCATAGAACTTGTCATTGAAACGGAAGCAATTTTGCTTCATACAAAGTTTTTGTAAGGTTTATATATTCTTCTATTACTTCTTTTCTATAGTTGTTTAATTCGAGTAAATCCTCAAGATAGTCCAAGGTCTGTGGAATTGGTACACTCGGAAATAATGAACAAACATCAACGGAAATCAAAATTTCTCCCTCTTGCAATTGAATATTCTTGACCTTATCAATGAAATCATTCGAATTTTTAACTGAAAAACTAGACTGTGCAATGGGCAAAAAAAAAGGGAGGCCGTGGACACTTGGGATTGGAGTGTCTCCACAACAGAGTAACTCTGTTGTGGATCCCCTACTCGGATCCCCTACTCCTCATGGTCAGAGACCATGAAGGAACCGGCGTAGGAGCTTTTATATATAGGGCAGCACAAAGAGCAGCTAATAGCCTAGGTCTCGACTTCGACACCAAGCAGAATAATCCAAGCTCTGTCAGCGAGTTGGACCCTGCTCGGTTGTAAGCCCACCTTCGTGCTGCTGGAAATACACTTCGTTTTCAGCAGCACAGGGATAAGCCATTGCACGGAGTCTACTATAGAAATATAGAAGACTTAGGCTTATCCCAAAAGCTGACCTTTAGCTTTTTGAGGTCAGCTGGGCTGAAGTCAGAGACCGAAGGTTTTATATTAGCTTGCCAAGATGGTGTATTAAACACCCTGGTCTACCGAAGCCGCGTGATGAGTATAGAAGTGCCTGACGTCAGCTACAGAGCATGTTGCTGTCAGCTTGTCCAGCATATGCGGTCTCTGCCTATATCCATCGACATAACGCATATACATATAAGAATAGAGACAGACAGTAGAGAG
>CAXKVY010002718.1:0-18365 GCA_964058915.1 Tetropium fuscum
GTGCGAGGCTTACGCAACACCAGAATAGTTTTTAATTGAGGTTGTTGGTCGTTTATTTAATTTGTACACCTATCATGGTTTGCTAATATGTTCATAATAATATATCAGGGGAACGCGAGTACGGTACATCATTCTGTTATTACTTTTAATCCTGCATTGTGGTTGGAGATCTGGGGAAGATGGGATTCCCTCCGGATACCAATACCTTACTCAGAAGAGTTTAAAGCATCTCATCGCCTGGCTAAAGTCCAAGGCTGTTTATTTATCTTTTAAGGATCTGAAGGTATATTTTGTAACCAGCGGGCGGCGGGTTTTCACTAGGCACCTATCTCATCGTCGTTATCCTTTTTTAATAAACGTAATAGGATTATGCAATATGTCTGTCGTGAAGTTCTTACATAGCTTATTTTACCATTTTTATGTAAGTAAGGCAATACCCAGTAATGGACATATTAATAATATTTACAATATATATTTTTTAACTAAATTGACTAACTTTTAGTCGACTTTTAACTAAAGTAAATGTCGACTGTATAAGAATACAAATAGACTAAGCATATTAGGATTCTGAGATGAAAGTTTTGCTATAGATTTTACTTTTTCACCTTCCATGTTTTTTGGGTCACTGAACACGATTTTGAACACCAAAACACTTTCACTTCGCTCGACGCGCGTTTCGCCAATCGAGTTGGCATCATCCGGAGACGATTAAAACTAATCTTAAACTACAAAATCTACCATATTTATACTATTTTCATGGTGACGTCATTATATCACCGTGAAATTTACGCGTGTTTAATCACGCTTCAATGATCGGTTGCTAAGCAACGCGTAAAGCGGGATATACGGTATAGGTCCATTGTCGCTATTCATACTACTTTTACATTTTACAATTTCTATGCTCTCAAATGCATTCAACTGTCTATTATTGGTCACATTTCTAACTAATCTTAAATTACTAATATCTATTCTATGATTGTTGTCAAAAGCATGTTGTGCAACACTAGACTTATCTGTTCTTCCATATTTTAGATGAGTCATATGCTCTTTAAATCTGGTGTTAATTGATCGTCTCGTTTGTCCAACATATTTTCGATCACAATCATTACAATTAATTTCGTAAATCCCAGACCTTTCATTTGGAACAATTTTGTCCTTTGGATTGTCTAAAAGTTGTTGTAATTTATTACTCGACGAATGAATCGCTGTTATACCCACGTTTTTGAAGACCTTACTCGAACCCCGAGTAAACCGTGGTTCGTACGGGATGGATACATATTTTGGAGTCTCTATATCCTTTTGAAAGGTCGTAGAATTACGAGGTGAGTCCTTAAATTTACGCTTCCTAATTAGTTTTTCAACTATATCTCTAGGATAACCATTACTCACAGCTATATTTTTAATTAATACTTTTTCTTTTTCAAACCCCTCATTACTGAGAGGGAAACTTAGTAAACGATGGACAAGAAAATTAAGACTTGCCATTTTATGTTGATAGCAGTGGTGAGAGTTATTAGGGATGGGATATATCTGATCGTACTGGTGTCTTTTCTACATATATCAAATTCTAACCTATTGTCACTATTTTTAATTAATAATACATCTAAAAAATGGAAGTTTTCCATTATTTCCTAGTTCATATGTAAACTATACAGAAGTGAAACGACTATTTAATTTGGAAAATAAATTTTCTACATCCGCAATCTTAATGTCAAACACAGCAAAAATGTCATCCACATACCTCAGCCAAATCCTAGGAAAATACTCGAATTCTTCTTTTCTTCAGTTTCAAATCGACTCATGAAGACATTAGCAATGAAAGGCGATAAACAGTTACCCATTGCGGTTCCTTCATGTTGTTCATAGAACTTGTCATTGAAACAAAACCAATTTTGTTTCATACACAGTTTTGTAAGGTTTATATATTCTTCTATCACTTATTTTCTATAATTGTTTAATTCGAGTAAATCCTCAAGATAGGCCAAGGTCTGTGGATTTGATACACTCGTAAATAATGAACAAACATCACAGGAAATCAAAATTTCACCCTTTTACAATTGAATATTCTTGACCTTATCAATGAAATCATCAATGATCAAACAATCAATGAAATCGAATTTTTAACTGAAAAACTAGGCTGTGCAATGGGCAAACTTGAAATTCCTTAGTCAACCATTTTGATAAGTGGTAAGTCGGAGATCCAATAGACGATACTATTGGACGCACCGACTTCCCTGGCTTATGAATTTTTGGTAGACAATACAATCTAGGTACAGTAGCGTTAGATACACGTAACCTATTCTTAACAGGTGGAGTAATAAGGTTGTTACATGATTTGAGGACATTTTGTATTTCAGTTGTCATTCTTGGTAAAAACCCTTTTCTTTATAAGGACCATTACTAATTAGGTTGTTCACCCGTTCTTAATAGTCCTCTTTATCTAAAATAACAACCTTATTACCTTTATCTGCTTTTATATAAAAATCATGATGATGATGATGAATGATGAATGATGAAAAATTGATGCCAACTTGGTTGGCGAAACGCGCGTAGAGCGAAGTGAAAGTGTTTTGGTGTTTGTGGAAAGTACTAAATTACTCTTGTGGAATGTGTTTTAGTTTCCGTTATGTTAGGCCAATAACATATTTTCATTAGTGCAATTCTGCTTTCATTTATTCCACGATGGCAAGTTTTTGTATCATGATAATATTTAATTTGTTTATATTGGTCTTCTGGGTCTATTATTTCTGTTGGAAATTTATTGGAAATGATAAATTTTAATTTAGAGTCAAACGATTGCCTTAATATTCTCGTGATTTTCTTTTCGATGCTATCGGAATTGAAAAACATACAGTGTAGTTCTGAAGGATTAATAAATTTTTTAAGCAGTTTTATTATTTCGTCATCTGAGCTAGACATTTTGAAAGTTAGGGTGGTTCTGGTTTTAGCGAATATAAGTACCTTGGTTATTTCCAAAGTTAGAAATTGCATTTTGTATTTCGTGAAATACAAGTTGATTTTTATTGTTATTTAAAGAATTATCTGTTTAACGAATATTTAATATAGGGTCTTCTTCGTTTGAATGAATTGTTTGCAAATAGTCTAGTACTTCTCTTAGTGCATCGGGGTCAGGGGAAAGTATTGTGTCTAAATCGAAGTTGTCAATATCTGAGGTAATATCACCCGGATTATTTATAATAGATTGGTTATCTGTCTCGAGTGCATTTAATTCTTCAGAGATTAAATGATCTGATAACAGAGCTGTTATAATTATTTAAGCGCCAATTAGATTTTTGTTAGGGTTTTGATTTGTAGCTTGATATGAATTGCATTGGTAATTTTCTTTTTTATATTTAATTTCATAGTTATTTAATTTTTTTTCTGTAGGTTTTCTATAATGAATGAGGTTATTATAATCAGGGTTGTGTAAAATATCTTGGGAAAATATAGGGCTTAAATAAAATTTACTAAGTCGAGGAATCCTATAGGTCTGAAATAAATTCACCCCACGAATCTGAATAATCGATTCACGCATAGGCAGGACGCCCGGAGTCGCTCCCGGAGCGTCCGGACGCCGGTGGAAAATGTATTAGGATCTCATGAGTGGAGGGTGATATGGGGGTGGATTTGCCACCCTTCTATTGGACTTGATAGGGCGGTGCTATTGTTATATCCAGTTGATCGAAGGGCGTGGACAGGTCAGCTTGAATTCATTATATTAACCCACTGTTTTACGCCTATACTAAGTAGTTTAAAATGATTTTTTGTAACAATATGTGTAACCTATACGTAAAAACCCTAAAACAAAATATCTTCTTAACTGACGTTTCGACGACTGTCTCAAAAAAATAAAGAAATCAAAAGGCTTACTTATTACGAGGGTATCTCCAAAAAAATTAACCCTTATGTCAAACCAATGCCTAGGTTAGTAGCTAAATTTAATAGCGGGAAATGTGGCCTAATGAAGTAAATTTTTCTTCTTGCTAAATAATTCTATTTAGCAAGTTGTCACATCGAATGTGATCCTTGATCTTTCCAAATAGCATTCAAACTGTTTCATTGGTATTATATTACCAAGTTATGATCGTCAGAAGCCTCAAGGTTATGTACGAGTAAATCGTTATTACATGACATGGTCAATATCTTCTGGGCTGAACGAAAAACATAATTGAGTATCGTTTGCATAGTAGTTTTCAGTGTACATACATTAGGTTAGGAATACATATATGGATATGATGTACAAATAAAGAACAACAGTGGTCCTAGAACCCAACCTTGTTGTTCTTCTTTTTCTAGAGTAAAATCCGTAAAAGTTTGTTTTATTGTAGAAATTTACTGTTTATTTCTTATTGCTATTTCTTTCTTATTGGTACTCAGTCAGAAAGTTCATCAGTGTCACTGAATTCCATGGTTCACAAGTTCACCCTTTCACAAATTAAACGAGTTTCACTGATTAAAGGAATATATTTTTTTTTGTTTTTAGGAAGTTGGATATTACTTTCGTGATATGCAAGGCCGTTAGAATTCCTTAATGGATTTCCAACGAACTTAGCTATTTTTATGCATGTAGTTTTTAACGCTTATCGCATTCTTTACTTTGCTGGGTATTTATTTTTGGGTCTTTGCAAGTTAATTTCATGTCATGTCGTTAGCCATACTTCTTACCGACTTACTGATTGTTGTCTTCTTCGACTAGTTCAGTAAACTTATCTTCTATACTTTTGGTAACCAATTATTTTTCTTTCATTTCACGTTTTGCCAAGGCTTTTCTTAATATATATATATATATATATATATATATATATATATATATATATATATATATATATATATATATATATATATATATATATATATATATATATATATATATATATATATATATATATATATATATATATATATATATATATATATATATATATATATATATATATATATATTGTAAAAAGTAATCTTGGGTTTGTAGCATTTCATTACGTAGACAAATAAGCAAATAGACGAATAAGAGGGAAGATACACTTACCAGTGCTATATCTGGACATACGTACGGAAATGAACCACTATACACACGGAAACGAACCACTTAGAAGTTGTACAAGTTCTTTCACCTTTCTTGAGGATCTTCAGAGCAGTATACGATTTATTTCATTGATCATTTATACTTGAATTTAAAATACTCCAACACTTGCAGTGACGTTTTATGATTTTATCAAGTATAAATGATCAATAAAACAAATCGTATACTGCTCTGAAGATCCTCAATAAAGGTAAAAGAACTTGTACAACTTCTAAGTGGTTCGTTTCTGTGTGTATAGTGGTTCGTTTCCGTATGTATGTCCAGATATAGCACTGGTAACTGTATCTTCCCTCTTATTCGTCTATTTGCTTATTTGTCTATGTAATAAAATGCTACAAACCCAAGATTACTTTTCACAAAACAAATATGAATAGCAAAAATATATTTTTTGTTATTTCACTTTCATCTGCAATTAAGAGGTTTTATGAAATAAATCATGTTCAATCAACCTAGGTACTTTAATTAAGTAATTATTCGCCATTTGGCCGATTATTTTTCTATTTAGTTGTATATAATCTTTAATTTTACGTAATTAAATCTCATTTTTTTTTAACTATTAATTGAATTATTTTTATTAACTTCACTTTAGTTTAAATTTTACTCTTGATATCTTGCTAAAGCGGAAATTTATACATATTTTTTCTTCCAAATTTATTGTAAAGATAAACCGGAGAATGGTAATTTCTTCCTCTATACCTTGATGACCGAGAATAAATTCCTTTGGTGACTAAGCTGAGCAGACCATCTAGTTTTAAGCAATCTGTAAACCATCCAGTGGTAAATTTATGTACTTGTTTATGAAATAATGTAAGTTTTATGTTCAATAAAAAGTCCCAACTCTAGTAACATTGCTCACGCATGGGTTTCAAGAGCAATACAAACGTCAATCGGCAACGATGAATCTGATTTCTCAATGTCTATTTATATTAATTTCAAAATTATTTATCGGCGAAAAAATCTAGAACTCACATAATTGTAATAGACAAATCTCGACAAAATATATGTAATATATCATCCACATAAACTATGTGTATTTAGAAAGAAAATTGCGTTAGCGTCACGTGAAAATGGGGCCTCGAGAGCTGTAATCTAGAAGCAGATAAAAGAAAGACATGACGGCTGTATTGTGAATATTGAAATTACATTACGAAACGTAAATGTGATTATTGTCTATAGCTTAGAAGTGAAATTTAAACTGGATGTATGATAAATTATGGCATTTAAAGGTAAACCTAATTAATTTATAAAAATAGCATTGATGTGATTGGCCAGAGTTGTCAACAAAGATAAAACAGGAAGCTGGATTACAGGAGGAAACGCATTTGTTTAACCCGAAAGAAGTTCGGTAGAGACGCATAATAATGCAGGGAGTTTAACAGTGATAGCGTGGTAATCAACAGCTACCTGGCTTTATGTGAGCTAAAATTCATAAAATTTAATGTTTAAAAGTAGTTTGAGGTATTTAAAATAGTGCTATGGTGTGCAGAATTCCACTGGGAAATTCTTGCTTGCTGAAAGTTGCTGAAAGTGCTTTATAAAAACAAATTTAAATGAATTCGGTAAAAATCCATGACTTTCAAGTGTAGCGTCTCCAGTCAGCGTTAAAGAAAGTTCTACGAGTGTGGCAAACTGATTTATATAAATAATAGAGGTTTCAAATACGAGAAAGTGAGAAAAAATCCAATAAGAAGGTATAACAGACGTATCAAATATAGCAGTTTTCCAGTACGGAATAGTTCCGATAGATGTCCGCGGGTGTACCAAAGAAGTTGGCCATAGTGTAAAAAAGGAAGCAGCGTTCCGCCTAGATGGCAGCAGGCGTGATTCCAGAGATCACAGTAAACAAAGCCAGTATTTGTTGAGTGCTTTAAGAAAAATTGTGTTGTGATTCATGTTGAAGGATTAACTAGAAGAAAAAGTAAGGTAATGACTATCTAGGATAATTTTAATTTTAAGGATTAATTGTTTCTGTAAGCCTACAGAAACAATTAATCCTTAAAATTAAAATTATCCTAGATAGTCATTACCTTACTTTTACCTCTGGTTAATCCTTCAACATGAATGTCCCATGGCCCATGTCAATAGCAATAGGTTTTGGCCTAGGTTAACCTTAAGTTGATGTGAGCATTTCTATTTATTTTATTATCTATGTTGATAATCATACTTCCTGCTGCGATTTGATATAAATTTTTCTTTGCTGTGTTGTTTAGCTTAAATTAATTGTCCTCGTGACAATACAATGCTTCCATATTTAATAATAAATACTTCTCTGTGTATTCAGCTAATGTTTTATCTCTCACATATCAAATCTTCCATAGTTATAAATCTTACCACGTTTAAATATTTCACACTAAGATTATTATATCCAGTTACCATTCCATATAATTTCCATGGTCAAGCACAGTAGTCTTTAAAAATTGAGAACCTAATTGAACCTTCTCTAACGGACCATAGGGAACTCATGTTCAGCAGTGAACTTCCATATCTACAAGAATTGAATGTTCATAGAACTGGCGCCCAGGGAAAAGAGGCACTAGGGTAGAGACAGTGTAAGTATATTGCAAACTTATCAGGTGCCTCTTCGTTGTGCATTCACTGCATGATTTCAATCATTTTCTCCACAATAATAATACTTTAAAATCAATAAAAATTTGTTGAAATCTCGCGACAATATTGTAATTGTCGCCCAAACGTGGGATATATATATATATATATATATATATATATATATATATATATATATATATATATATATATATATATATATATATATTGAAATGTTTAATTTCGCTTTATGTTAAATTTTGTTTACGATTTTATTATATTTTCTTAAGAGATAAAAAAAATAACCTGTATTATTATTATTATATTTTTTTATTCTCAGGCTAGCTCATTGCCTCTTACCTTCCTTTAGCATGTAGTACTCTTCCCAGTAGTGAATTCTCTAAGGCTTTAGTGAAATTTAATATAGATAGGTATGAGAAAACTATGCAATGTAGACAATTAAACGATAGTGCAACAAATATATATATCTTGTTTTATTTTTTATAAAGAAGTTGAAAATTTAAATAGTACCTTGTACTTATAATTTCATATTTATGAACAAATAGACACCATTCTAATACTAATTAAATACTAAAAATAGATATATGTATTATTTTTTTTAGATAACAACAATGTGTTTCTATTATATTGATAACTAATTATATATATGAAACTTAGGTAGGTATTCAATCTAAAATTGTATGTCTTCTACCTATATACTATCAGTGATACACATTGGTGTTGTCCTGGTCATTTATACAAACTCTTTGCCTATGCATTATGAAAAAACAGCTGTTCGCAGAGGCGCCCCCTATTCATGTTATTAGTTTCGGTTAAAACATGACCGTTTGGAAACGTTATATATCGAGGATTATTGATTTTTGTGATTTTTCTTTTATAAATGATGTATCCTTCATGAATTTTCTAGGGTAAGCATTTATCTTTAATAAAGCTTTATTTTATGTATTATCTCTGAATCGAATTCTTTCTTTAATTTTGATTGCTAGCAATTTAACTACATATGTTTCAGATACCTTATTGTATTCTTGGTTGAAGTTATTGTAACTTCTCCTTTTGTAGGAAATCCTATGAACTCCTTGGCTAAGTACTGCATATACAGGGTGAGTCAGTTTTTTGTAGACAAACTTTAACAGGGGATAGAACGCACGTTTTTAAAAAGAAAAGTGCCTATAAAGATATGGCCGATCTAGCTTCCTAAGGAAGATACAGGATGTTAAAATTTAATTTTTTTTTACATTAATGTGTAATATTTTCTGAAGGGAATGATATATTCACTAAATATTTTACTAACCTGCATAGGATCAACATGTTGTAGTTGGATGTTACTTTTTTCGGGTACTTCGACTATTCTGCATAATAGAACTTTTTTTTCGTACGCCACTGACACTATGTAATACATATTTCTAAAATATCGGCCCCTTAGTAACAATTTTTATCTCTTGTAATTTTGCTCTAACTATGACAGTTTTTGAGATATTGGCCGTTGTTTCTCTGAGAGTGTAATGTCGTTATTATAATTTTTTTTTCTCAAATTTTCTTTATGACTTATAAACGAACGCTTAGATTTTTGCATGTTTAGGGGATAATGCCTATTAATTAAGGCGCATAAAACAAGCGGTAAGAATGTTCAAAAACTTGCACAGTGGCGGGGTGGAAGGGGTGCTCCACTCCTTTCGTAAACAGAATATCTACGCCAAAGACTATTTAAAAAAAACTGTTATTTTCATTATCTACATACAGTTTAACAAAAATAATGTCCCTTCTTCTGTTTCGAAATTCCGGTGCGGTTCCTAGTTATTTTGATTTTTAGTGTTTGATGTGGTACTAAATTAAGTAATTTATTTATTAGCAATAATAATTATCGGCTAAATATTTAATCCTTTCAACGAACCCTACCTAAATATGGTGTGTTAAGGATTCTAAAAAGCCGAAATCTCTTATTCTTTATCTTTTTCCAATGTAGTCAAAATAAATATTTGTTATATCAAGCCTTACTCAAATACAATACTTTTATATGTTGAAATCTGTTAAATTACAAATGTACTTACAATACAATAGATTATTGTGCAGTTGCCAAAAGTCTTAAAAATTTCCTTTAAGTTTTATTAAACTTGTGCATGTACCAATTTCTGTTTCAATTTTTGTTGTTGTTTGCTCAATAATTTCCATTTAAAACTAGCGTATTTGTAACTGTACGTAATAATTGCAACAAAATATTATACTCCTTGGAAAACAAGTAAGCATTGTGTCATATTTTGAAACGACAGTTTGACGTATTACAAGTTTATCTACAAACAATTTTGCTTCATCTTGAATATTTTCACTGTTATTAATTATTATTTTTAGGATTAAAAAGTTAGATTATGTGATTTGCCAGATTTTAATTAGTGTAACATGCCGTTTACATTTACAAATAGCGAACAAGCCGACATTCATTTTATTTATGGGTTCGCAAATGGGAATTCAAGATACGCAGCTAGGGAGTATCGAAGAAGATTTAAAAATAGACGACAACCTCATCATTCCGTTTTTGTGAGTATCCACCGTCGATTTGTTAACCAGGGTTTGAAAAACGTACCCGGGGCCGACAGAACAACCGTGGACGAGATAGAGACCGTATATTGCGGGAATTTAATAGGAACCCAACGACAAGTACTCGACGTGCCGCTATTGCTCTTGGTATTTCCCAAAGTAAAATTTCCCGGGTTCTAAAACGGGATCACAGACGCCCATATCATTTTCAACCTGTTCAAGGTTTATGTCCAGGTGACGCTGAACGAAGACTTACTTATTGTAGGTGGGTTCTTAACTCCATTCAAAATAATAGGGATTTCTTATCCAATATACTGTGGACTGATGAATCTTGTTTTACTCGTCGTGGTATAGTAAATTTTCACAATCTGCATGCATGTATGGGCACATGAAAACCCACATGCCATTCGACCACGAAGTTTTCAACATGAATTTAGTACTAATGTCTGGATTGGAATTTACGGCAACCACGTGTTTGGACCTTATTTCTTGCCACAACGTGTAAATTCAGAAAATATCCTACAATTTTTAGAAGAACACCATGGTAATATATGGGAAGTCATTCCTTTGAATTTAAGAAGACAGTCTTGGATTCAACTTGATGGGTGCCCGGCCCATTATGGCAGAAATGTAAGAAATTGGCTAAACAATAACTATCCAGGGAGGTGGATAGGTCGTGGAGGTCCAGTGGCGTGGCCTCCCAGATCCCCCGATTTAAAACCACTTGACTTTTTTGTGTGGGGATTCATTAAGGAAATAGTGTATACCACTCCGGTTAATACACTTGAGGAACTTCAAAATCGCATTAGAGATGCTTGTAATGAAATAAGGGTGCATCATTTAGTTAACTTAAGATGTTCTATGATACGTCGCAGTGAAATGTGTATTGAGAAGAACGGTTTACATTTTGAACAAAGTATCTAATTTTATGTATGTAGGTACTAGTGTTATTGTTATTAATTCTTGTAATTGTTATTTATAAATCATTATTGCTAACAATTGTTATTTATTCCACAATTATTATTGTTAATTAAATATTGCTATAAATTCAAAAATGTTTATATCTCCATAAATATTAACATCAATGTTCATCTAATGTTTTTTTTTTGTAATTGTAATTACTTGGAAAGAGATAAAGAGATTTCGGCTTTTTAGAATCCTTAACAAACCATATTTAGGTAGGTTTCGTTGAAAGAATTAAATATTTAGCCGATAATTATTATTGCTAATAAATAAATTACTTAATTTAGTACCACATCAAACACTAAAAATCAAAATAACTAGGAAACGCACAGGAATTTCCAAACAGAAGAAGGGACATTATTTTTGTTAAACTGTATGTAGATAATGAAAATAACAGTTTTTTTTAAATAGTCTTTGGCGTAGATGTTCTGTTTACGAAAGGGGTGGAGCACCCCTTCCACCCCGCCACTGTGCAAGTTTTTGAACATTCTTACCGCTTGTTTTATGCGCCTTAATTAATAGGCATTATCCCCCAAACATGAAAAAATCTAAGCGTTCGTTTATGTCATAAAGAAAATTCGAGAAAAAAAATATAATAAAGACATTACACTGTCAGAGAAACAACGGCCAATATCTCTAAAACTGTCGTAGTTAGAGCAAAATTACAAGAGATCAAAATTGTTACTAAGGGGCCGTTATTTTAGAAATATATATCAGATAATGTCAGTGGCGTACGAAAAAAAGTTCCTTTATGCAGAATATCCGAAGTACCCGAAGAAAGTAACATCCACTATAGTATTTTCGACAAGAACAATACAACATGTTGATCCTATGCAGGTTAAGATATGTGTAAAATATTTAGTGAATATATCATTCCGTTCAGAAAATATTACACATTAATGTAAAAAAAATGAAACTTTAACACCTTGTATCTTCCTTAGGAAGCTAGATCGGCCATATATTTATAGGCACTTTTCTTTTTAAAAACGTGCGTTCTATCCCCTGTTATAGTTTGTCTACAAAAAACTGACTCACCCTGTATATATATATATATATATATATATATATATATATATATATATATATATATATATATATATATATATATATATATATATATATATTCAAATGTTTAATTTCGCTTTATGTTAAATTTTGTTTAGTATTTTATTATATTTTCTTAAGAGATAAAAAAAACCTTTATTATTATTATTATTATATTTTTTTATTCTCAGGCTAGCTCATTGCCTCTTACCTTTCTTTAGCATGTAGTACTCATCCCAGTAGTGAATTCTCTAAGGCTTTAGTGAAATTTAATATGGAGAGGTATGAAAAAACTATGCAATGCAGACAATTAAACGATAGTGCAACAAATATACATATATCTTGTTTTATTTTTATAAAGAAGTTGAAAATTTAAATAGTACCTTGTACTTATAATTTCATATTTAGGAACAAATAGACACCATTCTAATACTAATTAAATACTAAAAATAGATATAGGTATTATTTTATTTAGATAACAACAATGTGTTTCTATTATATTGATAACTAATTATATATATGAAACTTAGGTAGGTATTCAATCTAAAATTGTATGTCTTCTACCTATATACTATCAGTGATACACATTGGTGTTGTCCTGGTCATTTATACAAACTCTTTGCCTATGCATTATGTAAAAACAGCTGTTCGTAGAGGCGCCCCCAATTCAGGTTATTAATTTCGGTTAAAACATGGCCGTTTGGAAACGTTATATATCGAAGATTATTGATTTTTGTGATTTTTCTTTTATAAATGATGTATCCTTCATGAATTTTCTAGGGTAAGTATTTATCTTTAATAAAGCTTTATTTTCTGTATTATCTCTGAATCGAATTCTTTCTTTAATTTTGATTGCTAGCAATTTAACTACATATGTTTCAGATACCTTATTGTATTCTTGGTTGAAGTTATTGTAACTTCTCCTTTTGTAGGAAATCCTATGAACTCCTTGGCTAGGTACTGCATATATATATGGACCGATGCTGCCACTTACATCGGCGATTTACCATCCATCCTTGGATATTCTTGCAAGGTAGGTGCTCCTTTTCTTATTTTATGGTTTTTATCATTGTTTTTCTTCTCAAATTTTCTCCAAACCAATTCCGCTTCTCGCCTTTTCTTCTCCTTTTCCGTTACTAAGCAACAACTTGTTTCTTTTTTTTAACCGTCCCTGTTTTCTTTTTCCCCGTCCACTAGATAATTTATTGTTATTTCGATACACATTATTTAAAATGTCTATAGCGCACTCACATCAAGTTTATTCATACTTTCACTATTAATGTTTGTTTTACCTTAATCTACGTATTACAATTAGTATCAAAGTCTTTTGGATAAGCTCTAATTCTCTTAAACTATTTCCTAACTATATAATGCCTATTTGTTTCTTAAATTTGGTCTATCTTATTCAATAGAATATTTTTCTGTTCTCTCTGTACTCTCGCTGTAGATTTGAAATATTAGGACAGGCTTATTGTCTATTTGCTTATTTCTCTATGTAATGAAATGCTACAAACCCATGATTACTTTTCACAAAACAAATATTAATAGCAAAGAATTTCAAAGCTAATATACATATATATATATATATATATATATATATATATATATATATATATATATATATATATATATATATATATATATACATATATATATATATATATATATATATATATATATATATATATATATATATATATATATATATATAAATATATATATATATATATATATATATATATATATATATATATATATATATATATATATATATATATATATATATATATATATATATATATATATATATATATATATATATGTATATATATATATATATATATATATATATATATATATATATATATATATATATATATATATATATATATATATATATATATATATATATTATATATATATATATATACATATATATATATATATATATATATATATATATATATATATATATATATATATATATATATATATATATATATATATATATATGGTGCTGAACGATCCTGAAGGTCTCGCAGTATCGCTGTCCTGAGTTTCTCCCGGAGCGTCCGGACTCCAGTACAAATGTCATTAGGATCACATGAACAACTACAAGTAAGTTAAGTGTGTATTAGATACACCTGCTATTTTTTTCACTAGGTTGCAAACTCTGAAACCCAACAAATATTCTCTAGCGATTTACAATAATTATAAATACAGGATATCCCTCATAATATCTAATAATAAATCGCGTTGCTTTATTATTACCTGCAGGTATAATGCAACAATTTATTATTTGTTTAATAGATTGCAATACTTCTGCAATTCCTCTCGATTTGTGTCAAGTAGACACGAAGCCTTTTGCAATAGCAATTACAAAAATGTGGAACGGTGGAATAACAGTAATTAGAATTTCGTAATACATGTTCACAGATATTCGCCACAAAATATTTTACCGTATATGTACCAAAGATACGTCAAGGATGAACAGATTAACACATTCATTACCAAAATTTTTGGTAATTAATGTATAATACTCGGAGTATGCTCTCAAATGCATCCAATTGTCTATTATTGGTCACATTTCTAACTAATCTTAAATTACTAATATCTATTCTATGATTGTTGTCAAAAGCATGTTGTGCAACACTAGATTTATCTGTTCTTCCATATTTTAGATGAGTCATATGCTCTTTAAATCTGGTGTTAATTGATCGTCTCGTTTGTCCAACATATTTTCGATCACAATCATTACAACTAATTTCGTAAATCCCAGACCTTTCATTTGGAACAATTTTATCCTTTGGATTGTCTAAAAGTTGTTGTAATTTGTTGCTCGACGATTGAATCGCTGTTATACCCACGTTTTTGAAGACCTTACTCAAACCACGAGTAAACCGGGGCTCGTACGGGATGCATCATATTTTGGAGTCTCTATATCCTTTTGAAATGTCGTAGAATTACGAAGTGTGTCCATAAATTTACGCTTTCTAATTAGTTTTTCAACTATATCTCTAGGATAACCATTACTCACAGCTATATCTTTAATTAATAATTTTTCTTTTTCAAACCTCTCATTACTGAGTGGGAAACTTAGTAAACGATGGACAAGAAAATTAAAACTTGCCATTTTATGTTGATAGCAGTGGTGAGAGTCAGTAGGGATATATCTGATCGTGGTATCTTTTCTAAATATATCAAATTCTAATCTATTGTCACTATTTTTAATTACTAATACATCTAAAAATGGAAGTTTTCCATTATTTTCTAGTTCATATGTAAACTTTACAGAAGTGAAACGACTATTTAATTTGGAAATGAAGTTTTCCACATCCGCAATCTTAGTGTCAAACGCGGCAAAAATGTCAACCACGAATTCATGTCATCGAAAATGTCATCGAAGAATTCGAGTATTTTCCTAGGATTTGGCTGAGGTATAGCCAAATCCTAGGAAAATACTCGACTTCTTCTTTTGCTTCAGTTTCAAATCGACTCATGAAGACATTAGCAATGAAAGGCGATAAACAGTTACCCATTGCGGTTCCTTCATGTTGTTCATAGAACTTGTCATTGAAACGGAAGCAATTTTGCTTCATACAAAGTTTTTGTAAGGTTTATATATTCTTCTATTACTTCTTTTCTATAGTTGTTTAATTCGAGTAAATCCTCAAGATAGTCCAAGGTCTGTGGAATTGGTACACTCGGAAATAATGAACAAACATCAACGGAAATCAAAATTTCTCCCTCTTGCAATTGAATATTCTTGACCTTATCAATGAAATCATTCGAATTTTTAACTGAAAAACTAGACTGTGCAATGGGCAAAAAAAAAGGGAGGCCGTGGACACTTGGGATTGGAGTGTCTCCACAACAGAGTAACTCTGTTGTGGATCCCCTACTCGGATCCCCTACTCCTCATGGTCAGAGACCATGAAGGAACCGGCGTAGGAGCTTTTATATATAGGGCAGCACAAAGAGCAGCTAATAGCCTAGGTCTCGACTTCGACACCAAGCAGAATAATCCAAGCTCTGTCAGCGAGTTGGACCCTGCTCGGTTGTAAGCCCACCTTCGTGCTGCTGGAAATACACTTCGTTTTCAGCAGCACAGGGATAAGCCATTGCACGGAGTCTACTATAGAAATATAGAAGACTTAGGCTTATCCCAAAAGCTGACCTTTAGCTTTTTGAGGTCAGCTGGGCTGAAGTCAGAGACCGAAGGTTTTATATTAGCTTGCCAAGATGGTGTATTAAACACCCTGGTCTACCGAAGCCGCGTGATGAGTATAGAAGTGCCTGACGTCAGCTACAGAGCATGTTGCTGTCAGCTTGTCCAGCATATGCGGTCTCTGCCTATATCCATCGACATAACGCATATACATATAAGAATAGAGACAGACAGTAGAGAGAGATGCTTCGCCGAAGTAATTAAAGAATTGCGTGTTTTATTATTTGTTTTGACTTTGAAATTTTATAAATACATTTAGAAAATAACCTATTAATATTTACATTCATAATAATGATTATCACATTATGTAGATATATGTTATATGGAGTGTAATATTTGAAAATTTGTTGTAATTCATTTGGTATCGTGTAGGAGGCATTTACATAAGGAGAGATCAAGGTCACAGCTCTAGGTGCTGTATGCGAACGCTAGGCTATGATAGGCACATTGACGTGGTGCAGGACATGGCTAGGTATCGCGAAGTGTCCTCAATAGCCCACGGATTGCTGCTTTGCATACAAAACGCGTTCGCATTAACGTGTGAGTCGCCTGACACTATTTGGCAGCTCCTCTGCATGCTAATTGCAGTAAAACTTAGTCCGTTTTCTCTTGTACGTCTCTTCTATCGTGTAGGATGCATTTACGTAAGAAGGAGAGATCAAGGTCACAGCTCCAGGTGTGACCAGCAATCACGGATTGCTGGTTTGCCTACAAAACGCGTTCGCATTAACATGTGAATCGCATGGGCACTATTAGGCAGCTCTGCTAAATGTTAATTGCAATAAAACTTAGTCCGATTTCTCTTATACGTATTTTCTATCGTGTAGGAGGCATCTACGTAAGAAAGAGGTCTGATTTTTAACAGCAGGTCTTTATCAGACGTTAGTTCATCGAATAATGGTAGTTTCTTATACAAAGTATGCTGGAATTCCGGTTCGTTTCCATTCTACAGGATGTTAAAGAAACAAATATTTTTTAAATAAAAAGATTTGTCAATACTAAATAGAGGTAGATTTCTGAAATATGGTATAGATAAGTTTTTTGCATTGTCTTAGTAGACAATAGACAAAGTGGTTTACAGTTTTTTGTTAAATATACAGTGGCATACGGGGTACTCAAACGTATTTTAAAAATCGTGTGCCCCCGGATTGCTCACGGCATAGATATAATATACATATAATATACCTACACAAGGGATACCTCTTTTAATTTACATCTTTTTTGTACCTTGCAATATTTCTATGAAATGTATTGTTTTTTAGTAAAGGAAGTTGAATTCGTCCATACTTCTCCATATGTAAGAAACTACCATTATTTTTCGATAGACTATCGTCTGATAAAGTCAGGCATATAGCCTACTGTTATTGAGGAGCATTAATACATGAACTGAGGAAAATAAAAATCAATAAAATATACACAAATCAATAATAATATTAAGAATAATAATTTAACTTCAACTAAGATAAAGCAGATGTATATATATATATATATATAAGACATTAGCAATGAAAGGCGATAAACAGTTACCCATTGCGGTTCCTTCATGTTGTTCATAGAACTTGTCATTGAAACGGAAGCAATTTTGCTTCATACAAAGTTTTTGTAAGGTTTATATATTCTTCTATTACTTCTTTTCTATAGTTGTTTAATTCGAGTAAATCCTCAAGATAGTCCAAGGTCTGTGGAATTGGTACACTCGGAAATAATGAACAAACATCAACGGAAATCAAAATTTCTCCCTCTTGCAATTGAATATTCTTGACCTTATCAATGAAATCATTCGAATTTTTAACTGAAAAACTAGACTGTGCAATGGGCAAAAAAAAAGGGAGGCCGTGGACACTTGGGATTGGAGTGTCTCCACAACAGAGTAACTCTGTTGTGGATCCCCTACTCGGATCCCCTACTCCTCATGGTCAGAGACCATGAAGGAACCGGCGTAGGAGCTTTTAT
>CAXKVY010002719.1:0-30796 GCA_964058915.1 Tetropium fuscum
CTTCTGGATAACTGTATGCCTAATGCTTTTATATATAATATGTTCAAATAGAACAAATATAAATAGTAGACTAGGTTTGTGTATTCTAAGAATTTGAGTTCCGTCAAAAACTAATGTCATAAAACGTCACTACAAGTGTTGGAGTATTAATATTTTAAATTCAAGTATAAATGATCAATGAAATAAATCGTATACTGCTCTGAAGATCCTCAAGAAAGGTGAAAGAACTTGTACAACTTCTAAGTGGTTCGTTTTCGTGTGTACAGTGGTTCATTTCCGTATGTGTGTCCAGATATAGCACTGGTAAGTGTGTTTTCCTTCTTATTCGTCTATTTGCTTATTTCTATGTAATGAAATGCTACAAACCCAAGATTACTTTTCACAATATATATATATATATATATATATATATATATATATATATATATATATATATATATATATATATATATATATATATATATATATATATATATATATATATACATATATATATATATATATATATATATATATATATATATGTATATACATGGTATATATATATATATATATATATATATATATATATATATATATATATATATATATATATATATATATATATATATATATATATATATATATATATATATATATATATGTATGTATATACATGGTATATATATATATATATATATATATATATATATATATATATATATATATATATATATATATATATATATATATATATATATATATATATATATATATATATATATATATATATATTATATATATATATATATAATACTTATGAAATGTAATATAGAAATCTATTTGCGTAATTATTTTTCATATAGCATGTACCTGCTACCTAATATATACGTAGTAAATGTACATTAGCAGGTACCTATATAATATCTTGTCCGATTATTGAACTCGAGTTCGGCTTCTTACATAGTTACCCAAAATTATATGTATCTATAATATACAGCTGGCTGTTTAGGTCTATATTATCTCCCCAAGGAGCGACGTCAATCACATAACGAAAAAGCACCCTGTGATCAATCATGGCCCTTACTAATCGCCAGACTGATCTAAGCCTACTAGATCCTCCCTATAGCTAATGATTTGCGATAAGTACGTCCTTCTCGGCCACAGACTTTTTGTAAAATAATACCCAGGGGTGAGTTTTTCTGCTTTCTGCGGGGAGCTTGTATAAAATTATGAAAGAGTAAATATCTACAATATTAATGTCCTCATTATTGTGATATATATATATATATATATATATATATATATATATATATATATATATATATATATATATATATATATATATATATATATATATATATATATATATATATATATATATATATATATATATATATATATATATATATATATATATATATATATATATATATATATATATATATATATATATATATATATATATATATATATATATATATATATATATATATATATATATATATATTATATATATATATATATATATATATATATATATATATATATATATATATATATATATATATATATATATATATATATATATATATATATATATATATATATATATATATATATATATATATATATATATATATATATATATACATATATATATATATATATATATATATATATATATATATATATATATATATATATATATATATATATATATATATATATATATATATATATATATATATATATATATATATTATATATATATATATATATATATATATATATATATATATATATATATATATATATATATATATATATATATATATATATATATATATATATATATATATATATATATATATATATATATATATATATATATATATATATATATATATATATATATATATATATATATATAATACCGTGTCCGCCATAAAGTTGGCACCATATGGGATTTTTTTATAATATTAGGGATTGATAAAAACTTTGGGTGACAATCAATCACTTCTGCTTCCAAAATAACTTAAAAACCAAATCAAATGTGACTTGTCAAATTTGTGATTTTCCAAAGAAATCTTTAGAAAATGGTCTAAATTGTTAATATTTCGAAAAATGCCCCTAAGAAATTATGGTTCTAATGACATTTTTCGCCTATATGCCGATTTTGAGCGTAACGTTTTGAAATTTTATATTTTAGTATTAAGTATTTAGTATTTTTATATTAAGTTTTTGAATCACTCCCGTAACTAACTGACCTAAAAACATTTAAAACGCTTCAAAGCAGTATAAAGTATGCCACTGTCACTGATTTGCTCGTCACTAATCAAGTGTAGTTTAGTTGCGATTATTTTCACTTATAATTTTCCTATAATGAAATTTTTTGAGTGCATCAAATTTCTTAAAAAATTGATGCACAAATAAAATATCCTGGTTATTAATTCAATAAGAGGGTGATTCGCTAAGAAAATTTCAGTTACTTGAGTAAATAATAATTAAATAAAATGTCAAAATAACACGTTTTGGCTGTCAAAGAAATTCCACTATAATCACCTCCTGCTGCCTCAAAACGAGCAAAGATAATTTCCGGAAATCGTCTTTGTTACGATGTAACCAAACAAATAGGTACAAAGCTTTTGATTGGCTGATATAAATGTGAAATTTTCATTTGAATATTCTTTTAAATATGTTTTTAGTAGGTACCTACTCATTTACTTATAGTTACCAATAAAGTTTAACTTAATAAAATTGTTTACTTACCATTAACTTTTTGATAAGTTTTTATGAAGGGAGTGTCAATTTTTAAATCAATTATTTAATGAATCTTTGAGATTTTAACATTTGCATTTTGTTAAGGTAAGTAGCTGTTCAGTAATAAATATTGTCTCTTATAATTGTTAAAAAGTGATTTCATTATATTTTTAAGTACAGTAATATAAATAAAACACTAACATTTATTTATTTTCTTTATTTTTAATGTTACAATCTTCATATCCACCTCTAAGCTATATTTTTTTGTCTTCTATACCGCAAACCTCCCTGCCTAATCCAATTCGAGATGTTACATTCAAAGAAGCATTTTCAATTCAGTTTCTTAAAAAAGGAACATATTACATTACAAATTGCAAAGTATTTTATTAATTCAGCAGTTGCTGTGTAAAGGATTTCATAAACCAAAGTGAATACCCACCGGTTACAACAGTTACGGATATTCGAATATTTGCATAAAAAACTTGAATTGGCAAAAAGCGTTACCACTATGTTTGCATTGGTTTTGGGATAACCTTTAGGTATGTAACAGTTAACAAGTTTCATTGCACCCCCCATCAATAAATTAAAAGACCTTGTATAAGGTATTTGTTTTGTCACTAAAAAAACTCTAAACAGAACCATTAAGACATGATTTATACTTAAATTATATGATTACATCTTTCCAAAGGTTTTATAAGCAACCTTTCAAATAAAAATAATATCGAGTAGGATGTCATGAGAAATTTTATTTAAATTTCCAAATTTGCAATCAACTTTACCTACCTCTTAGTAATTTTATACACCCTACGTCCTTAAGGGGATAATCTTCTTGTCGTCCATAACAGGAACATTTTATGGCTAATTAATTTGAAAATTTTGTTGTGACGCTTCGCCGATTAAATATTTTTTCAGTATTACCTCCACAAATGTAGATAGTTGACTTCTACAAAAAAAAAACAGATTGTCAGCAATTGTGTAGAATATAATAATAATTCATATAACACTATTTCTAAAACAAGACCCTTGGAGGGTAGATTAATTGGACAATCTGTAGCCTGTGTAAGTTAAAGTTAATAATAATCATAACAAATGATTCTTAAATACAACATTTCTGAGAAGTCTCAATAATAAGTTTCATATGTGGTATGTCTGAGACATTCTAGTAATGCCAAAGTCAACCAACGGCCAAAGTCGGTGTTTCAGAAACATTTCAGATAGGTAACGTTCAGATGAGATGTTTCTTAGATGTTTCATATTTACTGGGGTAATGCTTTGAGATTATACCTATTTTCATATTTTTTCTTTAATAAAGTTTCCTGGTAGTACTCAAGTTTTTTTTATATATCTATTGCCTAAAATAATACAATTTTCATAAAAAAATTGAAAATATTCTATTTGGTAGGTACTTTCTTGTAAAAATAACATGTTTCTATTAAAAATACAGATGGGGATAACATGTTTCTATTAACAATATAGTAGTTTATGGGTTAAGTACCATAGCAAGGGCGATTTCCGCGAAAACGGTGAATTTCATATGTGAATATGACACTTTTTTGTCGTGTTCTAGCGGCGGAACTTAAGTCAAAAAAAATGTCTAATATGAAAAATTTAGGAAATTTTGTCTATTTTAGTTGTGGCTTGTCGAAAAAACGCTTCCTTTCTGAGATATAGGCATAAAACTCAAAAGAGCCAAAATTTGGGCAAAAAGTGCCAAAAAGAGAAAGTTCTGGGACAAATTTGTGCTTGCAAAATTCTAAATTTATGTTCAGTGACCCAAAAATCATAGAGGGTGAGAAAACAAAAACTATAGCAAAACTTTCCTCTGAACCCCCATTTTTTCCTAATATGCCTAACCTATAACTAGGCCAGGATACGAAGATTAAAAAATCCCCCAACTGTAGTTGGACTCACGACGATCTCAAGTGAGGTTTTGGGCTCGGTTTCAGCTACATTTGTCTTGGCAGCTGCAAAAATACATTTTATTGAAGCCTTAAATAACAACATAAGAGTCGAACTTAGTTGAATATGTAGTCTTAAGCAAGGAATAAATTATTTGGTTAAAAACTGAAAATTTTGTATGCAGGGTGGACCAAAAGCTTGAACAAAACTTGACAGGTACAGATATCATGTGATTTTTAGTTCATTTTAAGGAGTTAAAAAATAAATAAAAAAGTTAAATAGTCTTAAAAGTGGGACAAATTAGGTTCACCCCCCGCTTGACCCTGTATATATAATATTAGCTTTATTTTAAATTAAGTAAAACACTTTTATTTTTAATACCTGAATCGAATAATGCAGGTGTAACAGATGGAACACCGCTTGGAAGTAATACTCTGTCATCTAGAACTCGTATTTTTGCAGGAAGTTGCAAGGGCGGTGCACTATACGAATGGTCAGTTTTAGAACTCTCCTCGAGGATAGGGTAGGATAGGGTAGGAGTTGCAATGGCTACTAATCTTGTATGAAAGTGACTAGTGAACATCCTCTCTTCAAAATGGTTTTTACATATCGAGTAACTTTTATGTAAATTGCTTAGTTTTCCAAACAGGTCCTCTCGATTGGCTTTCGTTGCCCATGTTCTGGCTCTGTAAAGAAATAAAAATATTTTTGAATAATGCCTATATGTATATCTATTTGCTTACGATTAATAGTCGTTTATATAAATATTTTACTATTTGGATTTGAAAAAATTTTGTGCGACTTTAATGTACTTAAAACGATTTCAAAAGTTTTTTTTTAAAAAGTTTTGATCAATTTGTCCTACCCTATTTTGAAAGTATACAAGTTAGATTCAACTTGACACAGAATCACAAGATATTCCTAAAATATATGGTGTAGGTAAGTACTTACCGGTTAGCATCCTTAGGAAAACGATAATATATCTTCTTAGAGTTATAACCTTTATTAAAACAGTTTGGCACTGCACAAACATGATGATGTCCTGATGGTTTTTTGTCACTCATTTTACTAGTTTAAAAAACAAAAATTAAACACAATGTTCAAAAGAATCACAAACGAAACACACAAAATTATGCGCATGGCTATGGCGGGCTAAACGTACAATAAATAATACCAATCTCCTGACAGTCGCCACTTCACGATACAGACATTTTTTCCCCTAATGGGCGGAGCATAATGTCTGCGGAGATCGACCTAAACCGTTCCCTCCAAGAGACTGTTCTAGCCTGTCCTAAAAGCTTACAATACAAAAAATTTAGGAAATTTAATAACCTATATTTTTTATAACAGCAATTATTAACATGGGTTATGCGGTTTAGCATATATGTACGGAAAAACGATTTTTTTGTACTTATTCTCCAATGTGGCGGCATCAGCGGCAGCCTCTCATGGTCTAAATCTCGGTGTTTTATTAACCTACTATATTAGAGGTCCTTGCCAAAAATTATCTCTTCATAAAAACATTAAAAAACACAAAAAATTAAAGTAATAATTTTATTTGGACAATAACAACAGAAAGATCTTGTAGTGCATGGATAAACCAGATGCACCAAACATGTGAGATTCGACTATACTTATACTTATAACCCTAGTCTGGAAATGAACATTAAAGTGACACCTAGAAAAAATATCAATTTGAGAATTCTTTCATACACTACCATGTGATAAATCTTAAAAATATTACAAACTAGCGCACCCTCATAAATTCTTTTTGAGTAATATTTATACTACTCTATTAAGAGCACTTTTAACGGACAGAATAAAATATTTAAGACAAGTTTAGAATTATTCTTAAAACTGCAGATTATACGATAAATTGTAAATTACATAAACTTCAGATTACTCACATATATACTACCATAAGATTAATTAAGAAAACAAGAGAAAAAGGCAATTGCAAATTGATTTGATATAAAAATTTAACTAGAATGATTTTTATCAGAAAATAAAAGATAAAATTTTAATTTATGACTACATAGCTACATTTATCATATTGATCATGTTTTATAATTTACAAGTAACAATTTAATACAAAACATTATATCAACACAAAAGACGTACAAAATCTAAAATATATCACATAAAACTTTCTTCAGATTGGTACATTCATTAATTAAGGTAAACAAAACAATTTATATAGAAATGCGGGTGGGTACGGAGAATAGGTTTAGTTTTTATTTAACAACTTCCTCAACTAGAAATCCACATGGAATTACTTATATGACACGAAGGCATAATTTTAATCGATAATTTATGTTTAAAACCACTTCTAAACCTTATGGTTTACTTAATAAATATTAACTATATTTACAGCATTCTTCAAAATCAGATCGTTATAATATTACTACAGTCACTAACATTTTAATGCACTAAGACTAGCACATTGAGTGTGTAGTGTAGTATTAGACTTTGTGGTATGACACGTTATAAGTGCAACAGAATGGTATGCACTTGATTAAATATGACCTTATCAGTAATGTAGGATATCAGCTTTCAGTTCTAGTTGCTGTTTATTTTTGTTCGTATTTTTACTTAATAAGTGTCATTTACTACAGATGCAATATCTAGCCAGTAAAAAAACAGCAATTAATTGAAATAGCAGCTTGACAAAATACACCATGAGCAGCAACTTTAGTTCAAATATATATAAAAGTAACATTTGAAAGTCCTACTAGCATCTTTATGCTAAAATTAATAATAAACCTATTCTCAACAACACATAAATACCAATTTTAAATATATAGAATTTAGATTGTTTCGAAGTATTAGAGCGTGTGATAATTCAATTCAGTGCGTGCTTTGTAAAACTTAAAAGCAACAAATCCAATTGCTACCAATCCTACAGCCAAAACAATGCCACCAATGAAACTCGCTCCGTCAAAACTGAAAAGAAAAATACTTTTAATATACTATAATATATACAGATATCTGAGATATCACTTATTTAAATGTAGTTAAATTGGCGGGGTAAAATACAAATAGTACCAAACCCTTTCAGCATGCATGTTGTATGTATACATATCACCAGTTGACTACGAGTGCCTTATAAATTAAATTTTATGGGGCCAGCAGTACGAGCGACATATGGAAGGGCATGTACATTTAAAGGTAAAGCAACTGTTGCAGTTTGAAACTGAGTGGTGGGGTATTCGTGGGGATGCCGCGTTTCCTTATAATGTGGCGTATGCTTTGTTCACATAACACGGCAATGCTTTGTTCGTATACCGCTCTCATTAGGAGAGTTTATGCTTGATTTTGGCTTATTTTATAAACAGATTGTGATGAATCGTCCATTAAACTAATTAGAGCTACAGGAAATAGCAAGAAATTTTTCCCTTGATGCTGAAGATAATGATATATACAGCAGCGGGGAAAGTCTCGACAAGGATTCGGAGTATGGTGAGGCAGAAATCATTCAAGTGATACCTGATGATACACCAGAGGACGCGCTGGATGAAGGTTTATCTAATGACAATATTTTGTCATTTCTTGAATTATTAATTCAATTATTTTTAATAACTTCACTTTAGTTAAAAATTTTACTCTTGATATTTTGCTCGACCGGAAAATTTATACATATTTTTTCTTCCAAATTTATTGTAAAGATAAACCTTATACGGGTAATTTTTTCTTCTATAATTTGATGCGATGACCGAGAATCAATTCCTCTGGTGACTAAGCTGAGCAGACCATGATTGACTGAATTCCTGAAAGCCAGACTGGAAGATATTTGCCCCCGTTGCTGTTACATTTCACCCATTGTGGTACATATTGCCCTTAGAACGTTCCAGTTCCGCTGGACCTCCATCCAAGCCGTACCAGCAACCTTGGATCCCAGGAAATCCACATTCTACGAGGGGTCCCCAGAGGCGGCCAGGAAAGGTATACCTTATATATTTTTATTGCCCATAGGAATTACCAGGTCTTACGTAATATTTTTAATTTGTCAATTTGTAACTGTAAATGTTGAATTTTTCTGAGCTTAACCTGGTGTTAAGAGTAATTATTTTTGTATTGTATTGCCTTCAGGCTACTTTTTAAATTTATTTTAACTGACATTCTAGAGTCATTTTAAAGCCCCTCTTATTAATTGTACATTTTTATTAGTACATTATTTATTTAATGTAAAATTTATTTAATGTAATAAATAATTTATAAAATAAATAAGGCACATTTTAATTGTACATTATTGATTTGTAAATATATTGTTTAAAAAAAAAATACATCTATTTTATTTAATTAAGTAAAAATCTGATTCACAGAAGTTACAGCTAGTAATTATTGTCTAGTCATATCTGCGGTCTGCCGTACTCCCTAGTACTGCTGACCTGGCGTCCAAATATTTATTTTTAAATATAAATTAAAAGTAGAGATAGATCACAGTAATTGTCAAGCTCTGATTTTTCTATTTAAGGTGATATATCCAAGAGTACCTAAGTGCTATGAGAGCCTCTAACTAACCATCTAATTCATTTACCTACGACCTCCGGAAAAAACTGAGCAGCCAATAAAAATTCATCAGTATACATCTGAATGAGAGGTCATTTAATTCAGGTGATTTAAAATAAAGGAAGAGGTGTTATAGTGTATTAGTGATAAAATTGTATTAACGTCAATATTGCGCAAAATAGGTGGAGAGAATAACTCACAGGAACTTAGATTTTTAAAAAAATTTAGTGCTTTCTACCTTTAATATGAATCACTTTCCCCGTCATAGTTACCTCGTAAGTATTCTTTCACATGCCTAAAAGAAATCCAGACTAATTGGTTGTTTTTACCGATTTTTCTACCAACCGCTTTAAAAAAAAATTTGTTTCAAACACAACCTCGTTTTATTATAGCGTTTCGCTCTGACAACTTTGTTGTTTTTCGACCCACCCTAATATACATCTCATGTTTTGACATAGTTTTTACGAATACCGCCCCCGGTTAAACAAGCCTCATTTCAGAAAATTAAAATAAAAAAACTCCGAAAAAGAAAATGTTATTGCAAATCACATTTTGAATATTTAAGTCACGTTTTTTCCTGTGCCAGTAAAATTAATTAGAAACAGATTTAATAGGTAGGCAACTGTTTCCATATAAATCTAATATTTATGGATGGCACAAATGTTTTAAAAAATACATCATCAGTATTTTTCTGAAAGTAATTTCGACGAATGGTCCTGTGGGGTGGCCTCCGGGGTCCCTGATTTAACACCCCTTGATTTCTTTGTTTGGGGGTAATTTAAAAAGTATTATCTATGCATGCGCTGTTACAATCTGTGAGGGCCTGAAGCTATGAGTAAGAAGCGCAATCAATAGCGTAACGGCCCAGCAATTGGCGAACATTCTTTGAGATATAGCTAGGCGACTTCAGAAGTGCATTGACGTTAATGGAGAGCATTTTGAACAACTGTTGTAATATTTTGTGTCAATTTTTGGTAGGTATTTATTATAAATCCAATGTCACCTTCGTAACTTCTTAACATTTCCTTAGAACAAAATTGTATTTGTTTAAATTTACTTCACCTATTTCCATTTAAATCACATTTAAATGGAAAATTAGAAATTAAATTTTAATAATAAAAAAGTTGACAATTGAAAGGTTAATATTATGTATTATTATTATGTAGAATCAATTATATATTATTATTATGTAGTATCATTGGATTCAGAAAATTATGCAGAATTGAAAATGGAATAATATATACAAGACGCTCCATTTAAAAATCGAAAATTGGTCACTTCTAGCCATACCGGACGTGAAGAGGGTGGGTGGGTGTTCCATGATCCTGTTACACCCGGTAAATGTATATGACTGTCGCTAACATAATTATCTGTGTAATAAGGCTGATTATCAACATATACCTAGACCTGGAAATGGTAACAGCTTATTTTCTCCGATTTCATACAGTATGCCTTGTGGAGGCATGCTGTATGAAGAAAGGCAAAGAAAAGCTTTTTTTTTGTTTAAATTTTTTTCTGTTTTCTCTGATTAAAACGCCCTTTTATCAAAAGAAAGTTAAAACAAATTTAAAGTATTTTATAATAATAGGCATGCGTGTTGCAGGGGTCTCATACACAAATTAAAAAGGTCTAATACACAGATTAAAATAGACAAAAAAATATGCTGCAACAAACCTTCTATGAGATGGCTCGGGAGTTGTTGGTGGAGCTGCAGTAGGTTTGGTAGTCGTTGTTAGTAGTGTTGTTGTATCAGGTTTCACTGAAGAAGTAGGTGTAGTACGGCTGGTGGTTGAAGTAATTGGTGTTGTAGTAGGTGTAGGAGGTGGTGGAGTAGTTGTAACATTAGGAGTAAGAGGAGGGATAGGTGAAGTTGAACTTGTATTCTGTGTTGTGCTATTTGGACCATCAATGCCAGCATGCTCTGAAAAAAATACAGAGATAAACTTAATTATTAGTATGTACAGGGTGAGAAGTATGGTAGGACTGAGCAAAATAAAAAATTACAATACGAAGGAATCTTGTATTTGATATCTAATTGCCGGCACACTTCTCTCTTTCTTTCTCAGATGAATAATTTAGACTTTAGACTATATGATTTGATGAAAAATGTTAGGTAAAAATCTTATTTTCAAAAGTGTTGACTTTTCCGATGCGTGTAGCTCGAAAGCTCGTAGCGGAGCGTGTAGCTCCCGGTGCGTGTAGTTCTCTAGCTTATAGAGAATTTCAAGAGCTTCCATTTTGTATGAGAAAATTTTACCTTACGACGCACCGTTTTCGATATATAAGGGAAAACCCCAAAAGTGCTCACCTCCTAGACGTCAGGAGTTTTACTATGTTTACTCCCTAAGCACCCTGAACAAGTTTCTAAGGGATTCGCTTAGGTCCCTGCTCACCCACTCTACATCTCTTTTATTGACTGGACTACATCTCCAAAGTGTTACGCATCTTTTAAAAATACTGCAATCTGACAAATGCCAGATTACAAAATTTTCTAAACATTTTATTTATCCTGCTCCATTGACGGAACATAAAATTATAAAATATAACAATAAAATTTGCTATTATATAATAGTTTTTGTTATATCTCTAAAGTTGGCAGCGATGATTCATGATAACCCATGCAAAGTTTTTAAGGACTTTGAGCACCTCTTACCCTCCTACCACATGGCAATAGTTACCAGACCAATAAATTATAACACTTATTTTAACACAACCAATGTGGGTAAAACATTAATGCTGCATGAATGCAAACATTTTAATCTCTTCAATATTATATGCATTCATTATAAATAGTAGGGGTGCCCAACAGCATATGGGGGGATACATTCCACCCTGTCGAGTACCTCCACCATATAAACCTTCTATACAGTGCCGCGCGTGTAGGGCAACCGACCAGAATATTAAAAAAATAATTAGTTGGAAATACGATTCGAATTCTTAATGTTACGAGATGCAAAGTACATATAATCTATTGATTTATGAAAAGCTTTCCAGCAGATCCTTTTAGATGAGACTTAAAAACATAAAACTGCTTTTAGTTGCAGGTAGAGGTCGCTTTCATTTTACAGTCATGCCGTTTGGTCTCTATAATGCCAGTCAAACACAACAAAGATTAGTTGACGCTATATATGATCCGAAATATGACCCCAAGGTCTTCGCATACTTGGATGTATAATCATCCCAGGTTATTTTTTTGTAGAACATCATCAATGAAGCAAACATTTCTATAAATTTGAAAATATATGAATGCTCTAAGAGTCTTAAGGTTCCTAGGTTTTATTGTCGCTTCAAATGATCTTCGTGCGGATGCCGAAAAAGTATCATCTATGGTGAATTATTCTGAGCCTAACACTGCCACAGAAGTGAAACGTTTTATTGGTCTACGTTCATAGTACAAAAGATTCATTAAATACTTAGTGCCCCCCTTGGCCACTTCTTGAATGATCTCATCATAGGTAAAAAGAAGAAACAACCGATTTCCTGGGCTTCAGAAGCAGAAGCGTAAGATAAGGATGCTCTTGTAACCACCCACATTTTAATACAACCTGATTTATCGAAACCATTCAGTGGGATCCTGGACTTGGAAGTATTTGGCTCAGTACTTGATAGTGAGGCACGAGTAATTGCGTCTATCAGTAGGTCTCTGTCTCGATCTGAGAGAAATTATTCAGTAGCGCAAAAAGCATGTTCGAGTTTAATTTTTTGTACTGATAAATTTAGACCGTACGTGGAGGGCACCCGATTCAACGTGAGAACAGACCATTATTCTCTGTTGTTGTTAAATAACATAAAAAATCACAGTGGAATATTAGTTATATGGATTGTGATAGTTTCAAGTAATTAGTGGTAAAGTGTCATTCCTGCTGGCCGTGTGAATGTCATAGCTGCCAACTATACGTCACATTTAACTAACTATACGTCAAATTTAATCTCTTAACTAACTAACTATACGTCAAATTTAATCTCCAGCTAAGACTCGAGCGCATCAGATTAAGGTGTGGTGGGTTAATTAAATGCTGAAAAGTGTGCATTTCAATAATCAGACGATTTGAGCGTGACGTAGGGGAGTGGGAGGGTCACAAAATTGTCACTTGTGATTTTTTTAATATTCTGATCGGCTGCCCTAGACGCGCGGCACTGTATAGCAGGCTTAGATATGGTGGGGGTACTAAACAGGGTGCAAGGTATCTCAAATCCCCTGTTGGGCTCCCCTACTATTATGAATACTCTTATATCACATCATATAATAAATGCTGTCCTGTCGATTCATCTGTTTAATTATTTTCTTTGTTAATCTACACTATGGTTGGTTTGAAATAAACAAATATGTAAACTAGTTATCAACTATATACATCAAATAGAAGGGTCAACCTTGATCTGAAAGTTCTGTATTTAAATATGTAATAAGCAACTGGAATGTGAAAATTATTTGGATAATCAATTTTAAACACAGTTCAAATAAAGTCAAGGTTCCTCAAACATATCAGTTTGTTTAAAAAATGTAATTCCTCTGGTATAGACTTTTACTCTATAGCACAAAATAACAAATTTATATTAAAGACCAACCAACATGAGGTGACAAATATTAATAAACACCTTCCTGCAAATATGTCAATTATGTAGATTTTTTACTTTTCTAATTTATTGCATTATATTACTTCTTATCAGTATATTTCATTGCAATTAAATCTATCCTTATTTGATATTTATTCCCATTGCTATACAATTATATAAATATTATCTACATATTGTGTTTATGTTTATCCGGAATAGGTACCGTTTTTTAATGAATATTAATTTTTGTTTATAAAAAATTAACAGCAACAAAATAATTGTACAACAAATTCCATATATTGCAAATTTTCGCGGCCGTAGTTGTTGATGGCGGTGTAAAACAAATTTTTGTTTATGGCAAATTATATTTCAAACGATTTTTCCCAATTGGTCGCTGTCAATACGATTTATTTAGAGACAATATGATCTCTCAAACTGTCCACTACAATGTCAACGGAACTTAGATAGAGCCCCAAGAGCATTTGCAACACATGTACAGCTCTGTCGGATAACATTCCGGTTGTCATCGATCTATAAACAATCCATTAATTACTTTACAATGTATTTACAACTAGGTACATTTATATATTGCAGGAGCAATATATAAATTTATTGTTATCTCAAGATCACTGTGTATGGAGCATTTTTGTAACTGAAGTTTGTCGCATACAAGAAGGCTTTATAGTTTTTCTCATTTTCGAACTTTCCTCTACATTTAAGATGTGACAAAAAGCTATTCTCGATTGTACCTACATTACTTGAAATTGATGGAAGGCGTAATGCTTGCGATTCTTGCGCAAAACATGATACAAAAACGAGTATCGTGCGAAACCAGTTTTTAAAATTATATACATTATGTAACAAAATTATTTTGACGTTTGTAAGGTACTGTCACTAAGCAATAAATTTACCAAGCTCACGATGCAGTTACGCTTAAGGTAAAATATGTATTTTAAAGCAGTTGAATTTACCTTTCAAATATCGAAATAGTTCGTGAAATTAGCGACAATTCAATTCACAATTATTTTTTTTACTATATTCATCATATTTATATATTATATTCAACGTACAAAATGTGGATGCAAATAATGCAATTCGCAGTCATAAGGTGGCGCCTCCCGTACTGCTGTACTACAAAGACTACAGTGGCCACAATAGGCTAAGCCCCCGCCGCCATGTTGAGGCTTACTTCAATTGCGTTAATAAAGGCACAAATCAATCTCGTTTTCGTAACTATGGAAATATGTAAGAAAACATTTAATCAAAAATACTGGTATCGAAAAACAGTTGTCACGTAGACAATTGTTGTAGAAATCATTTGTAATATTACGAGATATATTTATTAGTGAACCTTTATAATTTATGTTCGTCTTGTATTTGTTTTGCTTGACTACTTATCACGAGCAGCAAGAATCAAGAAATACGGTCACACGCATTAAAATCACGAGCTATTAAAATGTATTTCCTAAGTTTTGCAGTAAATACTAAACAGAAAATGCTGAGACCTCAAATATTAGCACGTACTCGTTTTTATTCATAACACCCAAAGTAATATATAGGTACTTAATTATAAAAAATGAGCGAGTCTGCTAGTACTCGAGACTGATGTGTAAACATCTCGTATGCGGTTTTTTCATAAATATAATTTTTTTTAAAATTGTCATGAAATTATTCCACCTACACCTAATATTATAACTGCCACACGGGCCCTATGTCCATTGTACTTGCACTTGCATCATGTGCACGCTAACCGCCGCCCTGACGAAGCACCAAGTATACGAGATTTAGCAAAGCATATAGCAGTCATATGATGGTGCAGCGGTTCAAGCTTCGCTTTCCAAATCAGTGATCGCTTGTTCGATACTCACATCAGGACTTATTAATAAGGTAGGCAACACAACACACACACCATGGTTGGCGCTGTAAACGCCATCTATCAGGTAGTAACTGAATTAATTTAGTAGGTAGGTACTGTGCATGACAATTGATGGGTTATGATGTCACATCCGCTTTCACATTTCCGTCCCATATCCCGAAATTTACGCTCATATCGCCGTAATAGATGTTTACACATTAAAATAAACTGCACATCAAACATTTCTACCTCACACAAACACGAAAAATCTGTCGGTTTCCATTGATCTCTGGTGGTTTTGATAACCCATTTCAGTGAAATTCCCTAAAATATTAGTGTATTGTAGATCTACTCCTACTAATTAAATTGCCTATTAGCAAGACCCACCAAAGTAATGCTGGAATTACTTTCGGATTTATGATGATCCAAAGTTTAATCTTACATGGCTGCAGCCTTACAATATTTTCTAAAAAATATTTTATAGGTCGAATCAAGAATACTAAAAAAATATAATGGGGTATAAACTTTTCCTAAATATTACTTTAATACCTACAGAACCTACAGGGTGTACAAGAAAATATTTTTATTTACAAAATTCTTATTTATAACAAACAAAAAACTTAACAGTAATAATAACATAACGACTAACAATAATATTGATTTTTACTCAATATTGTTATCTTTATCTGTATCTATCATGTGCATCTTGCATAGATTGCAAGAGCATGGTTGACGGATATTTCGGATTCGGCTCATGTCTTGAGTAATCCAAGAACCACAAAACGCTAGCTACATGACTACATATGCCAATAGTTCTTGCATCAGATTTGCAAGTACAGTAATATCCAGTGATAGGATCGCCTATATTACTATACTGTATCCATAACTTGTACTTGGTAGCATTTCGGTGTCGTGAATACATTCTTAGCCTAATAATAGAACGTTGTTCCAGTGTCAGATTTCTTTGTAAATCAATTCCTTCCCGTTGTGTCGTATCTTGTTTATAGGAGGGAGCTAGTTTCAGTTCGTAGGTGCTTACAGTAATGTCTTTTAAATATTCTAAATTGAGAGAGGGAAGTCATCAATACAATTCGCTTCCAAATTAACCCACCTGCCTCGTCTACGATGAAGATTTTCACCGAAAACAATTTCTTGTACTGTATTCAGAAGTCGAGTCCACTCTTATTACTGGTTCGCAAACTCAATATTGGCGCCTTCCACATTTATTGACTGGTGAAATCTATTTATGATAGCGCCACAAATAGGATAAAAATCACTTTAATTTATTGCATGTTGCATCGGAATAACATCGGCAAAAAACTTTAAAATCAATTTAAAATTACGCACCATTACGCGACTCTATAATCCATCTTGTTTTTGTGATTAAACGAGATTTATTCGCTTCTTCGGTTGGAAGCTGAGTTTCTCCAGCAAGTATGTTACAAGGTATCTTGTGGTGAATGCCCAGTTCCTCAGACAACGATACTGCATCTCTGTAGCACCCATCAACAACAAAAATGTTATTTTCTAACTAACCAGTTTCTGATTCCATTTCGATCTCGTTCCATTTCATTTCTCAGAATTGACTAATCATTATTCCGAGATTTAGATAAATATGGACCATATATGGCCAATATATAACCATCTGGAGCAACAATGAATGCAGGTTTTATTAAATGACGACCTTTATGCACGCAGGATGATTGACGCAAAGCCTGAAGATTATTACATTTCCATTTTGAACATTGGGTACCGTCAATGTAAGCACTCTACAGCTGATTTGCAAAATCAGTGACGTGATGCTCAATATATTGTTGACGAATTATGGATTGTAGCCCAATATTTTCACGTAAAAACCTCTGCCTTAGTGATTTTCTTACTTTTGCTATTATATAACTAGTGCCTGTCTAGTGCTAGAATAATCAAATATCACTTTTAAAAAATTATCTGACAGGCCTTGTTTTAATTTGCAAATATATACAAGGAGATCTTTCTTTGAAATGTAATCATGTCCACCTTCTCTTGGGACTGGTTCACAATAATCATAAAACGCATGAAACTGATACTGCAGCCATGTAAGATCTAAAACTTTGGATAACCATAAATCAGAAAGTAATCCTGGAAGGTGGATTTTGCTAATGGGCAATTTAATTAGTAGGACTAGCTCTACAATCCACCAAAATTGTAGGGAATTTCACCGAAACCGTACTCACCAGTTTTTACCTGTATTTGCTACGGGGTCCTTTAAAAAAATCATAATAACTCAAGAACAGTCGAGAATGAAAATAGGGTTATATTATCAAACTTACTCTTAATATTGATGAAGAATTCAAAAACGTTAAAAAATGGAATTGTGCAATTTAAAATAACAAAGTTGATGTCAACTTCCGGTGTAACCGGAAGTGATAGAATTTCGCAAATATTTTAGAATGGTAGAACTTTTCCGGAAACCAACCCGACCCAAATTTCAAAGGAATCTTCCGTGCGGATCTTCCATTCAGTGCGGATATACGCCTACGAGGTAGGTTGAAAAAGATCACCCTGTATGTATACAAAATTGTAACTATGTACCTACATATTATGCTCGGCTTAGAGAACATTATTTAAACCTATTCATCTCATTTTCCTACTTATTTCTTTCCCTAATAATATAATTATAGTTTAATAATATCATTCTATTGTAGTATCGTATGAACAAGCACTCTTAGTATCATGGAACAAGCATCAAAGGTCATAGGGATTTATCCTCGGATTTATCTAATTGGTTACATCTCGTGTTACATATATTAATGATATAATTTGGTACATATTTGATATTATATATAATATGGTAATTAATCGAGCTACGTAACATTTCGCCAAATTGATGATAAAAGTTGTAAACTAAAATCATTGGCGAAATTTGATACACTTATCACTGATGCATCACATTCATATAATTAAAAATGCCAACATTTACTGCTTGTTTATGAAAACTCTGATTATCAACTACCTACAAATTTGAAAATATCTTAAAGTTTGTAAACATTATTTCAGGAATTATAATTACAGCAATTATAAATTATAGAATTCAACATTTCGATTAAACACAGAAGTGATCAATTACTCACGTAATCCCGATCATTAACGCTGTGCATAGTTGGGTTTATGTTGTGCATGTTTCCTTCCTTGGACCTCATAAGCGGCCAAATACTCAGATCCTAAACAACGGGTAAGTATAAGATAATCACGATCTTATGTTTCAGCACAACTGATGCGAGAAGCAGACGACACCGAGGAAAATAACAGGACCAGAGAAAACGGATCGAGTTGACACTAAAACAGCCCAATCCAGTGGACGGCGAGGCCGACTGCCTTGCCAAACTACACACCCTTACCTTACCTGACGGTAAGTGACCAGCGTGCTGATAGCTGATCATCTCGCGAGCTCCGTCATCCTGAGCTCCAATGCTCATCCTTCCAGACCAACCTGAATGCCGCCCACTCGGGCTCTAACAAACCCGGCTAGAGGCAGGATGATCCCTCACGACACCCACGGGGGTAACACACCGGCGAAGAAAGTCAAGAGCGCCAGAAGGCTCTGTCGGTTCACGTGACACTGATCACATTTGTGGGGAGGGTCACGTGAAATACGCAGCCTATCCCTTACGAAGCGGTCTCGGCCTACATAGATATTAGGGGTAAAGAGCGATGGTACCGCTCGGCCCCCTCCTATCGAGGTCACATCTTTAGTCAAGAATATTGGCGCGCATTTCCTTCCACTTCTCTATCTTGGGATAATGTCTGTAATTCCTACCAGTTGACTCTGTACCTGCTACTGTTTTATTTCCCTTCATGTTTTTCTGAGTCAATCTCTCATTATTTTCCATTTATTATTTTTATACATTATACTTAATAGATAAATCATTACCTATAGCGATAAAACAAGCATTACCACCCCACTAGAGAATACAAACATGATTGGCTAGAATGAGATGGTTATGGCACATTTCGTTCGGCACATGTTGGGAGAGAATACATACGGTTTTCCCACTGGACATAAATTGATTACCTAAATGTGCCCCAACAATTTCATTGTTGCCTGTAATGTTTGTTCGCTATTGTTCTCTATTGAGGTTGCTTAATTGATATCTGTTCTTGGTAAACTTCGCTTCCTCTATTTCTTTTTCTTGGTCAGGGCATAGGTTTTGGCAAGTCCTTTATTTCTTCTTCCAAGTTTCTGCCATGACTCCTATAAGTATGACAATTTGTCCATTGGTTTCTTCTCTCTTCTCTATATATCCTGTTCTATAATATTCGTCTCTGTATACTTATATAATTTGATTCGGCTCTTCATTATATACCTACATTGTGTTGTAGATCATTTTCATTCTGATCTAAAATGCACTCTTACTTTAACCTGGACTTGTTTATGAATGCCCCAGATAATTCATCATTGCCCACCCTTATAGGTAATTATTGTATCATTGTACCTATGTTTGTACATAGACACACATAGACTTTTTATATAATCTTTAGTTTACTTCCATTATTTAATCATTGCAAAACAATAGGGAACATGACTAAAATTTCAAATATAAAAATAATATTAAAAAACATAGCGTAACGTTGTAATAAAATGTGTACTTCACAAAAAAAACAAGATTTCTAATTCCGCGCGATCAGTATGAAGGATCTAAACTGAAACATCATATTGACGCGGCCCGAAACAAGCTGTGACGTCACAGTCTACAATATTCGGTAGACGTTGCGCCTGAAAGCGGCCGAATGAACTATGAAAACAAGCGGTCGAGTGCTGGGATCTCCCGTAGCCGACCGAATCGGTCTTCTCGTCGTTTGTAAATTGTAGGATGTGACGTCACGACATTGAATCTGTTACGGTCTACTCGCGCCCGAGACTTCTAATTTATAACAAATTTATTGTTGGGAATTAAGGCGTCATATTTTGCATATCTTATTTTTCTGTATGGTAGAACATTTTTATGCCATTAAAAAAAATTAAATGTTCCCTATTGTCCCCATTTATTCTGTCAAATGCTATGGTTATGTCAATGCTATGGTGTCAACACATTTTAAAAATTTGGTGTTTACTTGAAAAGTATTTATTGAGAAACAACAAACAATACTTTGATAAGGTATCTTCATACATCAAATACCTTCAAAATTTACCGCAAAACCAATCCCAAGGCCACATATATTTATTTTTTGGTAATTACTATTTCTTAAATTTGTCGAAAATAGATTATTATTTTCAACTACTTACAGTCACATAGGTAGCCATATTGAAAGTGCATCCAATTTTTATATATATACTGGGTAACATTAGGTAGGTACTTATTTATAGCCATTATTAACCTTTTCTAAATTGATGCGATCGATAGGCAGTGTGTCCAGAAACAAACACTTCTGACGTAGACTGAAAATTAAGAATATGCAGAAGTACATGATGTGCTTCTGCATAGAAGATAGCAGGAGAGTTAGTTAACAAAGCAATATGTGTGATCATATAGACACGCCATTATCACTGCTTGTTCCCCAATATTTAACGAGGCATCTTTTGTGAAACAACTCAATCAACATGTTATTATCATAACCATAAAGCAGAAATCATGCTTCACATGCAAGATGAACTATTGCAGTGTAGTAACAGTTTCTTTGAAACGAATAAGTAGGTATATGGGATTCCTCCTACTTGTAAACCTTAAATTAATTAGGTATAGCCAAATGTTGACTATCTGAAGATTTTAAAATCCAGGAAAGATGTAAGTAAACAGGGTGTTTGGTAAGGCGTTGTCGACCTGGAACGAGGTGGTAGGGGGATCAAACCAATCATCCCTATATGAAGAATGCTAGGTGTTTTCTTTTATATTGCCAATTTTGTGCATTTTAGAAATCTCCATTTTTCATCATTTATGTAAGTATTACGCATTAAATAAAAATTTTGATTTTCTGAAATATTGTTTTCTCTATCCGAAATACATAAACTTGAAGCACAAAAAAATTAAGGTTCTGTCTTTAAAAACAATAAAATGACAATGTTATTAGAAAATAATTAATAATTGTAATGGTAATTAAAGGTGTCAATTTTCAAAATCTAATATATTTTTTAAAATGTGATCAAAATATTACAATTACTTTAAGTGTTACTTCTCTATTTTATCATCTTTAAGTGGCATTATCATACATACCATTAAGTTTTACCAGTCACTAAAAACAATCGAAATACTATCAATCGGCAGTAAGTTTGCATTTAAGTAAAAATTATTAATAGGTACTCCCATTCAAAAACTTTATTTAAAACAAAAATTATTATTTCAGAACAAATTTATCATTGGTGTTCAAAACGAGACCCATTATTTCTAATGCATTTCCTCACCTGTCTTATAATTCGAACAGTAGTTGTCTTTAATCTCATTTCTTTTCGTAGTTGTAGAGGAGCTCCATCTATTTTCGCTACTAGTTGAATATGACATCGTAGGCATACAAGTTCTTTCAATCTACCCCATACGTACGTCCAGTGGCGTTATATCTGTGTACTGGGAAATATTCTAAGAATTTGTGAACTGTCAAGCATTTTTATTATTTTTTATATATACCTAATTCGAGTATACGCGCTTTTTGTTTTCTTTTCTTTTTAGTAGAATAACCCATAATGAATGTATAATGAATATATATATATATATATATATATATATATATATATATATATATATATATATATATATATATATATATATATATATATATATATATATATATATATATATATATATATATATATATATATATATATATATATATATATATATATATATATATATATATATATATATATATATATATATATATATATATATATATATATATATATATATATATATATATATATATATATATATATATATATATATATATATATATACATATATATATATATATATATATATATATATATATATATATATATATATATATATATATATTTGAAATCATATATATATATATTTGAAATCATATATATATATATTTGAAATCATATATATATATATATTTGAAATCATATATATATATATATATTTGAAATCATATATATATATATTTGAAATCATATATATATATATTTGAAATCATATATACATATATTTGAAATCAGAAAATCAAGGGCTGTCGAATGATATCACAATATACAAGATGTTTAAAAAAGTTGAGGTTATGTTAAAAGTTGAGGTTATGGAGGGTAGAGGTAAGGCGGACACTCATATGAAGGAACAGTTGCAAATGTGTCCAGCTGTAAGCAGTAAATGAGAGTTCCAAATCTCTCCAGAATGGCGCTAGAGTAGCAAAGGGGTATGAAATGAATGTAGCAGTTGTTGACGGAGTGAAGTGCGCTGAGTTGATAAATCTAATATTTTTGGTAACTAGAGTAGTTAATGAAGCTGCAGTATACAAACCCTCAACTGTTTATGTATTCCCAAATAATTTAGTAAATATAAGCTATGAAAACTGCTGTTAAATAACGTGGACAGTGATTGGTGAAAAATGCGCCATAACAAAGCGGATGTAGCGCCATCCTAATTTAACGCTTTTCAAAGGACACTTTTTGATATACAGAGACAGTTCTCCTTACCTCCATAGTTGAGGTTGTATCTTTGTTGCTGTTGGCAATTTTGAAACATGAATAGCCTAAAAAAAGTACTCTCGATAAGACCCTACAACTTCACTGATTTTTTTACCTCTACAGGATGATAGTGTTTCCTATAGGTGTCTCCTATAGGTTGATTGATGATAGGTACCTCCAATAATGCTACTTGAACAGGATAAAATAGAGAAGTTTTAAAAGTAATTGTAATATTTTTAACATTTTTAAAAAAATATATAAAATCAACACTTTTAATTAGGTACTGGAAAAATAATTTTTTTTAAAAAGCACAATAGGTATATTTGATTAATTATAGTTATATATAGTTATTATAGTTATGTTTGGTTTATATGAATGCCAAATGATCCCTCTACCGTTATACCTAATTAGTTTTATAGGTATTAATAAAATAAGTTAATGACTACAGCCCCATTTGTATTAATAAAGGGATTTATAGACAAAAAAATGTGTAGATATGTTATACTTTTATCTAGTATCAGATCGACGACCAATGCATAGCATGCATATACCATATGACATGTACCAGACAAATTATACTACCTAGGGATAATAGTTCCCGCTCTGTGCTGGGTTATTGAGTCTTTTCTACAAAATACAGCTGTTATAAAAAAAATCAAAAGTACCTTATTTTATCAGTATTATGTACCATCTAGTGTTCCTTAGGGTTCAGTGTTATAACCCAAATATTACTGCTTAACATAAATGCTCTACAAGGATTAATCAGTACAAGAAACTGGCAATACTTGCGGGCACTGTCATCATAAATCCCAGAGGGGGGGGGGGGCAGCAAATGTAAAACTAAGTAGTAGAAGAAATGGATAAACAAACCAACGATAAGTTCTAAGAGAACTTGCTACAGTCGGTGACACCCAAATGTGAACGGCAAAGCTGTATCGTGAAATTTAAATCATAGTCAATGTAAAATTTCATGGATGACAAATTAATATAGATAGGTATTAATTATTATTACATATTGATTCTTGTTATTGTTAAAACCTTCCAATGACATTACACATATCAAACATAGGTAACCAAGTATTTCTCTGGGTATTTCTATATTTATAATACTTACTTAGGTAGTTAGTAACAGGTGGTAAGAGCGTGGAAAATATGTGGTATAAAACTTAGTGGTGGATCAAGTATATTACACTTAAATCTTTGAAAGTTCAAAGTCCACAATCAAGTGGACTATTATCAATATAATAAACAAACTTTTGGTTGCTTTGTTCGCATATTTAATTGTATACTTACATACCTATAAGTATTGTAAGTTTATGTGTAAATACCTATTCTTTGATATTATATAGGTAGATAGGTACCCTAATATGGTTCCTGTTCTATATCCTATAGAAAGGATAAGTAAAGAAATTAATGAATGGCTCCATCATCCGTCAATTAAATATCCCTATATTTAAAAGTAAAAAGCTAGGAGATCTAGTGACGAACCAATTACCTACTCTTTGCTTACATCTACATTTCATTAATATTATAATGTTTGCAGCTATTTTAATATCAAACTAGGTATTGCTGAGTTGGTATCAAGCATGAATATAAATGAAATTCAGAATATATTCCAAACAGATTCGATCTGGCATAAGTAAGTAGGTATGTATACATAAATGTACATCTTAAAAGCTAATTAGGTATCGAGTTAGGTACATAGGTACTGTGGTGAGGTATAAATATCCGTATATATGGAACACTAGGTAGGAAGGTATTGTATCATATAGGTACCTATATAAGTACCTACCCATCAAACTCGTTCTTTGAAAACTGATTTAGATAATTGTATATATGTAAGTAGGTATAGCTATTTTACCTGAATGTAGTAAAAATATAATAAGGAAACTTACCAGTTACTGTTGCTTCTGTAGAATGGTTTATAGTAGTAAGGTGTGGGACATTTGTGGATGTGTTATTTATAGTGATGGTACCATTATTATTATTATCTAAAACAAAAATTTAATTTACTTTTTCAAATAATAAAATATTTGACATAGTAGGTATAGTAACTCAATATTTAATGAATGCATACTTATGCCATATTTATAGTGATGCACTTGTACATATAAAATGATTATAAAATATTACCTATTGCAAAAGAACATGCGCTAATTATAATTAACACTGTAATTGCGACGTTTATCATCTTAAACATTCTAGCGGGTAGCGATTGTTTTCTATTATGGGCACCAATAAACTTGTGAAAATTAAATAGGTATGTGGGCAGAATCGACAAAAAGACAAAAGTCCAACCTAATCACAATCAGATGCAATCAGTAATCAGTACAATGACCACAAAACACTACTGCACAAAAGTTCATATGTCACTTTATTCACTACTTACGTCAGTATTGACATTGACTTATATGTTCGTTGATCGATGAAATGTCCCTAGGCTGGGTTAGTAAATATTAAGCATTTTATGGAAACTGATGTCACCAGCATTTTACAAATCTTGTTTTCAAAATTCAATTCAATAGAATTATAACATAACAACATATATAGTAAATAGTAAACATTATATTCTTTTATTTCTGAGCAGCAATGTGATGTAGGTACATATTTATGTTGGCGACCCTTGGTCAGAAGTTTAACCCCAGTCTAAAGCACAAAGTAGGTAACAAGTAACATCAGAAACGTCTCTTTCTCTCTCTCCCCACCCCACCAGCAACAAAAATATTTTGACAGCTGGTTGCAGGTGGACATAAAAATAATAAACAATTAAGTTTAAAATAATCCGTACAAGTGAATCAATTAATTAAAAATGACCTCAACTGATGATCGAGCAGTATTTGCCAAATTAGAGGCTCTTAAGGAAATAAGGTACCTGTGTAATTAATAGTAGTTAAGGATTGGCATCATAAATAAAATCAATATTTCAGAGGCCAAACAATACAACTAGAAAAATTAAAAGCCCGATTGATATTTGAGGTAGAGGCACAAGATCAAGAAGAAAAATGTTTGTCCGAATACAAACAAGAAATGGATTTATTGTTGCAGGAGAAGATGTCTCATGTGGAAGAACTGAGACAAATTCATGCAGATATAAATGCTGTAAGTAATATTGTAAATGAAAAGTTATATATAACATAATAAAATATTTACTATTGAAGATGGAAGGTGTAATCAAACAAGCAGAGGAAAGTCGTAGTCGGTCCATGAATTCTGCTGTTCGTTTACACGAGGAATATTTACCGCTTAAAAAAGAAATTGACCGCCTTAGAAGGGAATGTTTAGGAATGGATCGTCTTCCAGAATTACATGAAGAAGAAGGTTCAAGTATTACTCCAGAGTAAGTAACCTTACATTTCCATAACACTCGGAGTAGTTTCCACAAACACCAAAACACTTAAGTTAAGTTAAGTTAAGTGTTTTGGTGTTTGTGGAAACTACTCCGAGTGTTACAGTTACATCAAAGGTTCCAGCCCTATCCAGTTACATTTCCATATCTAAATTTTATTTACCAAGGTATATATAATATATACCAAGGTATATATTTTATAAAAGGGATAACTTTCAATTAAGTTGCCGATTGAAGGATCTAGAGAGATGCACAAAGCAAGTGGTAAAATCACATGCTATGACTGCACTACAAGGCAGGGGCACCACGGAAATATTTCGCATATTACAAGAGAAACCTATAAATGAGCAAACAAATAATGGCTTTACACAAGCTGCTCATTTATCGGTTTCCGTGGTAACATGCGAAACATGTCCTCACTGCGGCTTCCGCATCTTCATAGCACCATCTTCCACTGAGGTCATAGCATATAGTTTTAACAATTTACTTGCACATCTTTCTAGTTCCTTCAATTAACAATTAAAGTATAGAAGAGAAAGTCGATATTCAACATACCTATATATTTCATTTATATTTGCCTATATTTATTGTTACTATTAAAATTCATGATGATATATGGATATCGAGATAAATATAGATATGCTAAATTCTCCAGGAATATCTACCTATTTTATAAATTACTTTCACTAAAATTGAAATGGGTTATGGGTTATGGGATTGAATGGGTTGAAATGTTTTAGTGGTTTGCATAAGCAGTTATATTTTTTTTAGGAAATTTTCACAGCTCTATAATTCCAACAAATCACAGTCATCAAGTTTCAACAAGTCGGCAGATTGGAACCGGCCTATTGTTCCAACTGAGAATTCAATAAGTTCGCTGGCTCCGCCTTTACCACCAACGTTCTTACCACCGCCAAATCCATTACGATTAGTTACAAACAAGCCTGACCCAGGTCGTCCAGGGAGTATGGCGCCTTCTCCTCATCCAGGACCACCTACACCTACATTCAGGTCGGATCTTAGTCTGAGGTGCCCCTATTTCTCTCTAATAATTAAAAATTTTCATATTTTATTGCCAGGTCAAGTACTTTGTTAAGTACACTTGACCTTTCAATAGGTATCATGTATTAAAAGACGTCTACTTGTTTAAAATAATTGCTCCATTTTATGTTACAACTGTAGGAAATGAACTGCTGATATAGTACAAGGGTTTATAGGCATATGAAATAATATTTGAACATTACAAGCTATTTAAAAAATACAGTCAGTCAATACATCTGATCTTGCAAAAGGTCATGTATTTTCTAATTTTTTTATGGTGTTAGGACATATGTCAATAATAAGAAACCAAGTTTGCAGCTTCAAATGACCTGTGCAAGTTTCGCAATGCCCAAAAAACAACTAAAATTGTGCACTTGTTTCAGTTTTTTCTCAATATCTCCTAAAGCTTGCATCCTACAGAAGAAGTTCTTCAAATCCTTTATTAAACTAAGTAGATTCAATTTGCCCAAACTGAGCTCCGTACGTTCAGAACTTTCCGAGGTACAGCTCCTCAAATTTTGTCAATTTTTTTCAAAGTGAAAAAGTTTCGTTTTGATAATATATCTTACCAAATATCGAGAAAAGTTCTAATCCCACAAGGAAAGTCATCGATAGTGGATTTGTAGTAAATTTATTTACCTTAATTTTAGGTCAGAGCGAGGTTCAGAGGCCTGTAGTGGTAATTGTTCCCTCAAAAATGGCATCAAACCAAAATTTCGAAAAAAATTATTTTGGAGAAAAATTAATTAATTAATTATTATGTGTAATTATTATTAATTAAGTATTATGAGTCAATTAATAATATGTGAACTGTATTCACATACTTACTAACATTTTTATTTCTTTTTTATTGAAAAAGGATGCAATAGGCAACTTTCACATTTTTTTTATTGCATAAAAATGTTCTACCACAAATTTGTTATAAATTATTAAAGTTTTGCGGGCGAGCGAACCGTTTCAAACAGGTTCAAAGTAGTGATGCCACATCCTACAATTTACAAGAGACGATGGAGATCCCAGCCCTCGACCGCATGATCGCCGGCCAATGCCAGCGCAATGACTACCAAATATTGTAGGTTGTGACGTCACAGCTCGTTTCTGGCTGCCTCAATTTTTTCGCTCTTTAGATCCTTTGTACTGATCGCGCGGAATTAGAAATGTTTTTTTGTGAAGTACACGTTTTATTACGTTACGCTATGTTTTTTAGTATTATTTTTGTTTTTGAAATTCCAGGCAAGTTCCTCAATTAAAGCGTAATAATCTTATATTGACAGTAACAATTAATATTACATGGTACAAAAACTAACCTGCTACATTATAATTCCCTTTGTTTCGTTAAACCTGGCTTTGAAAAATCCTCAGTGATTCCCTGAGCAGGTAGAGAAAACTACTCTTTTGGTTTTAGTAATGAAAGTTACTAAAACACTCATTACATTTTCATGGACGGTTGGTTCTCTACTTTAGATATACAACTTCCTGAACTTGTAGTTCCATAAGACTATGAATTAATAATTCTATCATATATATATCATATCTATCATAATAACTCTTATCATCATATTTAGTCTACCTGGAATAAATAGTCTTCTATTCAAATATCTTCAATAGCCGCTACATCATAAGTCTCCAGCATCGAGGTTTTCTCCTTCTCTCTATTACAGCCAGGGCTTTACTTTCATTTTTTTTTATTAATACTCAAGAGTATATAAATATAATAATATTAGATCATAAAACTCATATGTAAATCAGAATTGCTTTAGTTTTTAATAGTTGCACCTAGATGACTTACCATTTGTGTCTGCATCGGTAAGTAGGGTCATATACAAGCAGTGGCGGCTGCTCTGGTGATGCAGCCGCCACTGCTGCAATTTTCTTGTGCAATTAGTCCCGGACAATTAGCTTGAAAATCGAAGTCGCGGATTTTGTTATCTCGCTTCCTATGTCTCCAAGGTGAAAAACACATTACAAAAGTTGAGGATCTCTAAATACACCTTACCGTTCTCAAGATATGAAGCTGAATATGTATAAAAAGGCAAAAATTGACAAATTCAAGTCGGTGGTGTAACTTTCAGGCATATATCGATACATCATAATAAAAAGTTTAAAAAAACAAATTTGGGGAGGTCAATTTTTGAAAGACGATTACTAAATTGTCCTGTATTATATATGAATCATTTTTATCTTGAGCTTCATTCCATTTTTAATTTTCTTCATATTACGAAATTACAGTTCCCTTAATTGTACATTTACATTTATTTTATTAGCATACAACATCCTACAGATACTGCATCGTAAACTACCACCAACTATAATTTCTTTCTTACTTTGAAAATGGGCAGCTTTTTAAAGCTGCCTATGCAATATACCATGGTAATTATAATAGTTGCCATGGCTACCCCCATTGCTATGGCAACCCCCGTTGCTATGACAATGGCATGCTTCTCCTATAATAAGTATTGTAGGGAAGTGATGCAGATATTTCGCTCTGCTTCTTAGACAGTGTTCTACACAGGTGGGAACGGCAGTGTATTTAAAATTATTAGGTAGTTTTAGTGTTTTCAATTTCTGTTAAATTATTAATTACTATTATTTTTACAATGTTTTCTTTACACAATCCAATATGTATTTTATTAGAGGCGCCATTTTCAAGATGGAATAAAGATGACGAAAAGAAAGAATTTTTTCGAAGGGCCAAATGCCGTTGTTATTAAATGTAAATAAAACTAAAAAATTAAAGACAATTTTGTTTGACTAAACTTTTCTGTATGTCGGGTTAATTATTAGTGTGAAACTTCTAAATCGGTGCGGAATAAGTGAATTTAATGATTTCGGTAATGTCCCCTTTTCAGACACATGAGGATTCTTTCGAGCATATACCTACTTTGTGCTTTAGGTTTGTCAAAATTGAGGCAAAACTTATGTGGAGGATGCATTACAAGAAAATGCTAGACTATAAATATATTAAACATTTTAATGAAAATGTGCAACTGAACAGCCGTTTCCTAAGGTACTGTTTGTAACATCGAAATATGAGCCATAAAAAATTTTCAAAGGATACCCGCAATGGGAGATCGGGGCAGGATAACTTTTCTTACAGCAAGCTAAATTTGACACTATGAAGGCGCTTTCATTCAGCAAGTTGTTATGTTTTAATAAAATACTAATAACTAATCAAGTTTAACGCAAAATCCATCGAACAATGCACTAAATTAAAGAATAACTGTATTACTTC
>CAXKVY010002720.1:0-25948 GCA_964058915.1 Tetropium fuscum
TCCTCAGAATTTTCATCAGCACTTTGACTTACCAGAGAATTTTTCAATAGATGAAACAAATTCTCTCTTCCTAAAATACCATAGCTCATTGGATCATACACCTAAAATAGATATCCAGTTATGGCATATCATGGTTACCTACCTATTTATTGCAACTGATTTTAAAAATATAATCATGCTATATAAGTGGCTACATTTAATTGGGTATATTTGGTCAGTTACCGCGAAGCAGTAAGCAATCTGTTCGTCCAATGTGCCTCTTAAAAACAGAGACAAACTTGTTGTCCATGTTTCCATTGAAATAAAACTGCTGGGACCCTTATCTAGGGCATAGAAAATTCTGTCCATCAAATAATCATCAGTCATATCCAGACCACAGTGTAAAACATCACGGAATTGAGTTTTATCCACTCCTAATTTAGGATCCTTGCTATCCTTTGACAACTTGTAATAAATCAGTAAAAGAGATTCCAGTTCGGTGTAGGAGAAGTGTAACTTTTTTGATAGTCTGAAAATTAGGTTTTGATGTTTCTTCCTAAATCTTGTCTCCTCCATGGAGTCCATGGAGGAATCGAGGGCTTCCCCGAAAGATGCACTGCATGTTTTCTTTTTTCCCATAATGAATAACAGAAAGTTTCTTATTTGAAACTACAAGTATGAAAAACTCATTCCATGACAGGCAAGTTTGAAAATGTGATTGTCAGATAATTTTTTTAATGGTATGTTGATGTAATCTAACTTTACAGCAGGGACGGACTGGCTACAATCTAGCGGCGCTTGATTTTCAGACCTGCAAGCCAGTTTTCAACATCAAGTTTTTCGAAAAATATAGAATAAATTTTTTTGAGATGTAGGTACCTAATTATAAATATTTTCTCAAAAAATTAAAATTTATATTATGGAAAAATTTAGGAAAAAAAATAGAATTATTAAACATAAGTACCTATATTAAATTTCAACCGTAATTTTTACATATTACCTTAACATTTTAAAAATATAGTTTCCTCCTCAACAAACTGCTCTCCTCAGAGGCAATGTTAATTATTCCATCACTATTTAAGCTATTTGACAAGTCTTTGTCTACTGCTATTAACAAAAATGATTCCAAATGATTGTCACCGAGTCTGGTTTTCACATATTTTAGGGTCAAAAATCACCTTTCATATGCTACTTGTGGGCAACGTTAACAAATATTGGTAAGCCAGTGTTAATAAACTGCATGCTTCACTAGATAAGTTATATTTTATAAGCACACTGTAACATACTGCATACTGCGCAGTTCTTGCAGATTTGCAGTTTTATAATTTTTGCAGATTTTAAAATTATCACCCTCTTCTTCTGTTTTTTTTATTATCAACTTAATAATAATATTATTCATATTCCTCTGTAATTGTCTTTTTTAAATTACCCCAATTATTTTCGACATTTATTAATTTAAGTCAATTTAAGTTAACTCGGTTGGTGAAAAGGAAGTAATATGTGTGTTATGTTGTTCGTGGAAACTTAGTCGTCATTGTCGTCAGTGCTATCTTCACGTCAAAGCTCCCAGCCTTCCCCAGGAACTTCAGGGTCTTAAATGAAAGAATCTTAAACAAACTAAAAAAGTCATCTTAAGCTTGATTTTCATATCTGAGTATGGCTGAATTGGTGGAGCATGTCAAAAATATTAGGTATATTTTGAAAATATTTTCAAAACAAGAAACTTCTGCTTCAAAAGCTTTTCCCCAATTTGTATAAGAAAGCGTATCTATCACAGTATCCGTGCAGAAAACAGTGGGCCCATAAAAAACGTGGCACCCGTCGCCTTATCTACTATAAGGAAACCAAATATTGCCGAAGATCTTAAGTAAGGGAAATATAATTTGCCATTAAAGATATTTGCCATAAAGACATTTGAAAATACATTACGTCAATTCAAGCAGTATGGTAAAGACAAATCGAGTCAAGCATATTGACTTCAAGAAATTTTATTGACAAGACAAGTAATTCATAGAAATATCAAGCTAATTGACTTGATGCTACAAGCTTCAATATCAAGCTACTTGACTTTGAATAGGGATTATCAATAGGAATATGTGGAGCATATTTTTTTCAGTGCAAGCCCATATTACAGATATGTGGTTTAAGTGGAGAATACGACAGACATTGTGCAAAAATCACGCATTGACATTGACATTGTGCAAAAATCAAGCTCTATTATTCTTAGATATAATGTCAATTCTAGAGTGTAAAATTAGGGAAAAACAATTTTTTACATTTTTTGGTGTTAGTATGCAGATTGTACAGCTGTAACATTATTTAACCGTGCTTTGGATCGCTCAGTGTTAGGACAGCACAAGTGTAATGCCGGACATTTAAATGGTTTGCCGGCAAAAATTAAAGCAGTGGCTCTACAAGTAGTTCATTGTTTAGCCCATAACTTAAATTTAATTTTGGAACCAAGTGTTACAAACATTTCTAAATGCCGTATATTTTTTGCAAATGTACGAAAACTTCCGTCATTTTTCCACCATTCCATCAAAAAACGTATGTAGGTGATTCAGCGATTCAACTAATCACGCCTTTATCCATATATTATGTATATAAAACTAAGGAAAAGCTTGTAAAATAATAAATTAATCATAAGAATATGTTCTCGCAATAGTAAAATAATATTTTAACTTTTATAATAACGATTGTATTGAAAACAATGATAATTAGCTCAATTTATATTATTTTATCATAATAATCTGCACTTAATAAACAAATAACAAACTTGTTATAACAAATAAAGTAAGTTATGATTGAAGTGATTAAAAGTGGGATGCAGGTTAATGATTTTAAATAAAAAAAAATATTGATTTAACCTTTTCATTGATAGGCCAAGAAAAAGGAGAGGGATGACATTGTACAAGAGCTTCTGGAATTAGAAAATAAGGAAGTCATAGAGAAGAGGAACAGACAAGATCTTGAAAAGCAAATAAGACAGAGGATAGATACCAGAGAATCTCTTGATAAACAGGTTATGGAACAGGAAGAAAGGTTGCGACAAGTAGCTTTAGAGGATGCACAGTACAAAGACCAGGTAATATTTTATCAAACTGCCCTAAACAATAAGACAAACAAAACTAAAAATCTGCAGCAAATAATTCATATTTCTTGTTGATATATCTATTTCATATGCTTCAAAGATATCACATTATAAAGTTATTAATATAATAGATAACAGGTAAGTACCATGAAATGGGGTTACTTTACTTCGGTGAGTACAGGTTACTTCGGATAATCAAACTCTGGTGTTTTGTAGTACATTGCACATGGTCATTATTCATGTTTTGTGCAGACATTTAAGTTCCTGTTAGTATCTTCATAATATAGATTGGACTTGTTGGTGGCTAACCGTGATTGTTTCATCTTATTTTATTTCCATAAAAAAATTCGTTTTTGAAAATGTGAAACTACTGTAGCCCAGTGAAGCACGGTGAATTTATACTAATTTTATTTGATTACATTTGAAGTTCAATTACATGCGATTTAAATTATCTCATCAAAATTTCAAAACATAATCTAACAATTTGTTTTTTACATAGGGTATTGGACAATTTTGTCCACTCACTCTTTCTGGGTGGAACCGTTAATTGAAGGAACCTTGTCCTTCATTCAATGATGGAACAATTAAAATTTAGGACAAAATTGGGTGAAAATTATAAACTGGGGTGAAACTTTAATTACTTTTTGCATCTTTTTTTTGACAAAATTTATTTTGTTTTGTGAAGTTTTCATACATTTAAAAAAAAAAAGAAAGTTTTACGACAGAAAACAAAGCAAATTCTTCTTTTTGGTGTATACTGACTTGTAAATAATAATTTTTACTCTTCGAACTTTACAGGTGCACTCGAAGTTACCCCACATAAATCCTACACTAAAAATATCCATAAACCAATTTCCATGTTAAAACGCAAAATTGTAGGTTAAACACTTGATCCAGCGTAAAATAAGCAGCACTATCGGTATATAGCTTAAGCTTTCTACTTATTACCAGCCAATTTTTGAATGTATAAGTTAATTATATGTATAAATGTCTGATATCTCCGCTTCTATTGGTCCTACAGTATTTTTTTTATTCATCCGCTAAAAATCAGTGCGATTGAATACAGTTTGCTGCACATCTCTAAAGTTGAAAATTTTCAAAATTATGGTGCTCAGTAGTTACAGGTTTTTCGTTAATAAAAATTTAATTTGTGAATGAGAAATTCTGCAAATTGGCATGCTGTAAGATAGTGTTATTATCTACTGACTGAAATAATTTTCATTAAGATCGGTATGCTGTGCAGGCTGGGGAGCATTCCAAAATTTCAACAACAATTTTGCAATAGTTTGCCATATTAAAATTTTTCAATTCAATTCAATTTTTCAACTCAAAATTATTTTGCGAAAAAACCATGACGGGTATCTCACTCATTTTACCTTTTTTAATAGTTTTCTATATACATTAGGATTTTTCATGCATGCCCTATTTCAACGGGTTCGGTCCAAATCCACTGCCAAGAATCGTCCAAAGATTGTTTTATCCAGTATCGGTAAAAACGCGAGGACTCCACAGAATGTCTTAAATTTCTTATTAAAATAGCAATAATATATAATTATAATTCAAATAATATAATATTCTATACCTAAATAAAAATGTGCCCCAGTGATCAGCCCCCCACTAGGATTCTTGCAATCCAGAAAAAGGATAATTGAATCCGGGAAAATATTTCAGAAAATGCTAATGATTAAATAGTTTAAAAATATCCGTTAATTTTGATGTGTATTTTTTACATTTTTTGCCTAATGCTCATTTTCTGATAATACTATATATTATATATTTTAGATTGTTATTTTTCTGCTATAAGTGTAATTATAGCTTATATAAATATGCTTTTTTAGATGTTGGCAAAGCTTGCTGAGGATAATAAGGTAGAGCAGCTATCTCAACAAAAGAAGAGAATGAAGATGTTACAGTTAGGAAGGGATGTCCAACAAATGATAACTGACAGGAGGCAGAAGCAAGCAGAACAAATGCAGCTCCAAATTAAACTTAAGGAACGAGAGGAATATGAAATGGAACAGAGGTATATAAATAATAATATGAAAGTGTAATTTGCAAATGTCATTATTGGCATAGTGTAAATGTCACCAATCATAATGTTTGAATTTGACTCAATGTTGTCCTGCCAATGAGGATATGCTTCCACTTCTTTGCGTATATACTGATGTTAGGAATTTCTTTGTCTACATATTACTCGTTTAATTATAACACAATATTAAAGTAACAGTACTCATTTTAAAGGTCTTCCCTAGTACTACAAAAAATATTCTGAGTTTCTCCTCATCTCCGCATCAGTTTTCTGTTATGTTACATTGAGTACTTCGAGTTGTTGCAAAAAAAAAAGTCTTATTCAACGAACCATAACTCTTTATTTTGGACCGCATTCATAAAACAACAATCTCTTTGTTTTCTTATTAGCTTCATTTTTGGTTTTTGAGAGACACAACATTTTTGAGAGAATTCGGAGCGGGCAACATAGTGACTGGCCTCAAAAAGTAAACATATAGCTACCTACCCAGCTTTGCAAGTGCAATAAACTTCCTTGAAAACTATCGTTGCAGTTTTTTCAAAAATAATACACATTTTATGTGATTTTGCGTTATTTTTCTGACTTCGATAACATTTTCCTTAAATTGACAAATCTTCAGTGCACACTTCTTGTATATGTAATTTTTTATTGTTACGCTTGTGGAAAAAACCATGCATAGGCCTCTATAGGTAGGTGAAATGATGGTAGTTGAAATGAATCGCTGATGGAATCTTTAACAGTCTCAAATAGGTCCATATTTAGCTTAAAGGCAAATAAGCTTTCGCACAATATTAATTTTAGATTAACCTCAATTTAATAAAATAACAATCGGCACAAACGATAATCATAAATTCCTAAAGAATCTGACAGAAACCTAAAACTTTAACAAAGAAAATTTGCCTGAATATCAAGTATTATTAATCAAGTTAGTGGTTATGTGGTGACGGCTCCAAAATGGCGGACGTTATTGCCATTTATGGTTCGATTCAATCAAAACCCCGATATAGCGGCCTTTTTGGGGCACAAGTCGCAAATTTTTTATCAGTATAAATATTTAGAAGGCAGCTTCAAGATGGCTGTTTAATTTTGCCACCACTAATAAACTGATAATTCCTAAATTAGGTATTTATACAACAATGCAAAAGGCCAGTATTTATATAATTGAACGGCAATTTCTCGTAAAATGTTACCTTAACCAAAAAAATAAACCGTGATGTTACCCCAAAATTAAATGCCAAAATTCATGCGCTATCTTGAAAAGTCTGCACTATTTTGGTGGTGGCACCATTGCAGGCGAAACCTGCATCTGTAGAAACATCTCCAAATATACTGTCAAAAATAAGGAAACAACCAAATGCCCAAATAAGAGAGACAATAATCACAACCTATAAGTATTACCAATAGAAAATAAGTCATGCGAAAATAACATCATGCGAAAGATGCATTATAAAAGATTTGATGTTTCTTAAGTTATCGTTTCCTTCATGCTTTGTTGTTGGTTATAATGGTAGGTATTACTAATTTAAATTTAATATTAAATACATATATACATGTCACTGAAAGTGAGGTTAGATTACCTAAAAACATTTAATCTTTTATAACGCATTTTATAATGTTCCCAATGATATATTTTCCCTCAACTTCAGAAAGATATATAAAAATGTCTATAAATATTGGTATAACTCATAAAAAGTTGATGTTATTCACAATAACCAAATAATATTGACTCAAAAATATGATATGAATCTATCTGTAACTAACTATCTATCTCTATATCTATAACTAAACTATCAATATGTATCGGTACGAATTAATTGAAATGGCAAGGGTGGGCTGACAATCACATGCGATGAGGTTTCAAACTTTTGTAGTTTACCTCAAATATGATTACTGACAGGGTTACTTCATTTCACCTCTGATCATTTATTTACTCAATCATTTTATGTTTGACGAAGTAATCTCAACTGAAATTTTTGCTTCCTCCTTCACCACACGATCTGATATTTATATTTAAACTAAGTTATTTTTTTTAATGTTTGAATTGTTGATGTTGCCAGCAATGCATTAATTCTGAATGTTAAAGGAGATTGTTTGACTATAAAGTGTGCCTTTACTTATAAAGTAGTCCTTTGTTGTTACAATGAACTTTTATTATTGTACAAGCTATGTTCTTAATAATGTTTTTATTTTCTAGACGACGTATAATTGAGGAAGAACGAGTCAGAATGCTTAAAGAGCATGTTAAAAATCTTGTAGGCTACTTACCCAAGGGAATATTAACACCAGGGGACTTACCTCATTTAGGAGACGATGTTTTGAATCAAGTATTCCAAAATGGTGACCAAGAGCAAAACTGTCAAGAATGTCTAAAATAACTTTCAGTTGTTGCTGTAAAAATTTCAAATTTTTTGAACATATTTATTGACAAGAATGCTGTTTCATATGCAGTCACTAAGTTTATCACTTTGCAGGAATTAATGAGCGATTGTGATAAGTAGACATTATACAATGTGATATTTTTGTATTATTTTTCTATGCCATATCTTTCGCATTTCAATAAATTTTATATGAGGAAATTGTTGCTTTTTTCGTTGTTTTCGTTGTCGTAAGGTATACTTTCACTCCAAAACGCATGCTGTGTGAAATTGAAGAAATTAAACTGTTTATCATCTCCTGGTCTATATGTGATAAAGTGTTGTAGGTCATGATATCACTTTTAGACAAAACAATTTTTCAGTGAGTTTCATTCCAATACCGAGTTTTTTGCCTTTCTATGTACATACCTACTTCAAACTTATTTTAAAAAGTTTTAAACAGTACTAAAACCAAGTACCTATAATAGCACTTTACTATTTCATTTTTTTAAGAAATATTCCTGTTTTAGGTTTCATTCACTCCCAATTTATTAAATTGGGAGTGAAAGTATAGATCCGAATATGTTTGCAAGCTGCGATTAAATGACTCGGTTTATATAGGTCTTATATATATTTGGTTAATAGTTACATCCCAGTAGTGTAGGTCCTAAAAAATACAAGTCGACATCATACAAAGTAAATCTTTAATTCTTACACCAAAGCATTAGAACAAACGAGTAAATACGCCTATCCCCCATTTTAGTTTCCTTCCAAGAATACTCTGTTGTCCTTGTTCCTTTGCCAGTTTCACCCAATGAGCTGTATACAGAGTAATGCTGTAGCTGCATGCATTACTCTGTGGTTACGTACTATACAGTCCATTGGTTTGACCACTATGAGTTTGACATCAGCTGCCAATTTTCAACAAAATCGAGTGCTATTTGAACTAATATCAAGATTTGGTAGCAAATTCGATTATTGCCTTGTCAATCATTGTGCAACATACAATAAAATAGTAAAAATCACAGTAGCCATATACCCATGATACAAGGTATCATGCCATATACCGGTATGCTACGTTAGAAACGAAAACTGTCAGGTCGGCGCGGGTCAATGCATTTTATATGGATCGCCTCCCCAGTGACGTGACATTTCAACTCTGAAACAATGCATTTTATATGGGCGTTCTTCGCAGTGACGTCTGGCCACATGCGCGTCGGCATACCGTTAAAGGGCTACTGTGATCAAAATATAATATTGAAACAAAACAAGATCGCCAACAAATGTTAAATCAGTTCAATTTGTTAATTTTACAATGTCATATGAAGGTATATAGTTCCACGTCCGCATTCTCAGTAATCGTTTAACGTCAGTAATCCAATGTGTTTGTATAACTTGGTCCATGTCAACAGAAATAAGTGCAAAGTTGAAATGTATTTTGGAGATTTGTTTTTTTCATATCGCAATACCTATACCGTCAATCTCAAAATTGAGTTAATTGTTTAGTTAGTTTAAAACACTGACTTGTGTTTTGTGTTACATAAATGTGTCTCACAGGAGTATGAATTTGGCCTTCAGCCCCGGTTACAACTCTGCTGTGTTATAACCACAGGTACCTACCTATATTGTTGATACTGAATAATGTGCTTTTAATATATTTAAGTAGTAGTTATCAAACTGAAAAGATTTTAAGTGACCAGAGACTAGAGCTTAGGCTACATATTGCATTCTGGCCACGTTTAAAACATCTTAAATCATCTAGGAAAAAATCACTTATGTTTCCGAGTTTGATTAGGTAGGTACTCTATTTTCACCGATTTTCTAACGAACACTCAAAATCAATTATTTGCAATCAGAAAAAAATAGACGTTTGTGATGTAAACTGAAACACGTGAAATAGGTAATGAAATAGAATCAGATTAGAAGTTATACCTACCTAACCTACCTAAACACGAATATAAGATACAAATTCAGATACAAATCAAAGATACAAATTCAAGGATGTTGCCACAAATATTGCTGGTTTTTAAATTAACGCAATGAAATTATAATTTATTACGTAAGAAACTGTTATTATATAAGTTTATCCAAAACCCTATACCTAGTACCTCTGAAGTTTTCATTTTTTTTCTTGTTATTTTAATGATACAGATTCAGATAAGTACATTCTTATTAAAATATATTTTTATTTAAATTTTACAATCCTATATAGGTACCTAATAACTGTCATAACTTACCATCTGACAACATCTCAAAAAATTCAAGGACCATGTCAAACCCCTTCCACTCTAAACCATTGGATCAAGCAACAACATACGTTTTTTATACAAACATCGCCTTCAAAAATTCCTAATATTTTTATTTTAATAATGTCTAATTAATTTCAAAAATTAAACAGTCTCTCGTCAGTCAACTAAAATATCAAGACGTTTATTTATTCAACTTATCATGCATACAGACTCTGCAGACGCTCTACGCTCTTAAACTTTTGAGTCCCCACTAGTCCCCAGTCCGATAAGACAATAATCAACAATCATCAGTTTTTAAAATAGGAACCCCCATCAATTTGAGATCCTAACCTAACTATTATGGTCAATTCAATCAACATTAGAAGTTAGAACGATACAAATAACAAGAAAATAGAAGTAAATTGCAATAAACGCGATCACCAATTATTGAAGACAGCAAATACGTCATTTTCTGGAGGTGATTCTGTGTCGTTCATATTTCTCAACGGAAGTGGTGTTTGAATAATCGCGCGTTAGATTAATTTAACCAAAGAAGTAAGAATACCGAGGATAAAGGGAGAAAATTGTAAAATATGAACTGAAAAACTCACTTAGTGCCTATAATTAATAAATAATTTCCATTAAATATAGAATATTGTTTACATACAATTAATTGTTTTACTTATAAAAAAAATATTTTATGGAAATTTATAATATTCTCTTTTACTTCCTTCCTCTCCTCCTTCCTCAACGTTGTTATTTCAATGTTCAGTTAAACTGCGCAAACTCACCTCCAGATACGGAAGCCATGTCAGAGGGCACAGGAAAATTATTGGTGGGATTATGCTTTTCTAGTAGTACCGTTCTAGTAGTTTTATTTCTTTGGTTATAACCACAGGGTCCACAGGAACCGGCTGCTGTGGTTATAACCCATTAAGGGAAGATTTTGAGGGAGGAAATGATAATCGAAATCATGTAGGTAGGTAGAGGTAGGTATATTTAAAAAAATGTGATATGATGTTTTGTACATTTAAACAAAGCACATTTTCTCTTTATCCGTAAACCGTGGAAGATCTTTCTTGGTTTTTGCTCTGCTCCGCGCCCTATGGCTACGCCCTGGTAACATAATATTATAATAATATAATGTTATAATTAATATTATTATTAAATACCTACTCTCAACGGATATAGAGGACATCCATTGGACATACGCACTTGGTACAGTGGACATACAACGGATATCCATGGACTATACATTTGTCACAAAGTGGGACATCCAAATATAAGTAGGTACTTAACCCATTTGTATGCATTCCCGACATCCCCCAGATATATAACATACACAGCAAAAATGTCCTCAGAATGTGCTAATACAATCCCGTTTATCCAAATCGTGGATGAACATGCCGAGTAGGTATTTCCTCAGGTAGTATATATCCTCAGGAAGTATATCCTCAGGTAGTATATCCTCAGGCAGTATATCTTTAGGATGAACTGGTCCTATAAATATCCTAAGGAGAGATGTCCCAGGCAAGATCTACATGCACTGATGTCCTCAAAATATCCGGCAAGGGTATTATGATCCTAAGAACGCCCCCGATAAGGATGTCCCAGACAATACATATTCTGTTGTCCCCAAAATGTCCGTGGCGGACATCTGGCTCCTAAAAGTGGCCCTCGCATAAGGATATCACAGGCAAGACTGATGTCCCTAAAATATGCGTTGGGGCACCGTGCTATTAAAAATGTCATTTTTGATGATGTCCCAGGCAAGACTTACACTGATATCATCATCAAAAAAAAGCTAAAAATGCACTGCCTCTTAACTTAAGTCACCAGGATATCTTAAAAACCTCCTAAGGAAAAATTTCCTAAGAACGTCTTGCGGTTATTATAGGATTAGCCCAGGATATTCCATATAGCCGAAAATCACATTATTATACGTCCCAGAAATGCACTGCCCCTTAACCTAATTATGTCCCTAGGATATCTCAAAAACATTCACTTGGCTGACCTCAGGATCTTTTGACTAAATAAGCCTAGGCTGTCCCACTTGGATGTCCTATGAACCCTGCAGTTATTACCTATAGGATTAGCCCAGGATATATCCCATATATCCTAGGGAGACATCCTGTGTGGGATTGGACATACATTGGCTAAATGGGCTATACAGTGGACATCCAGTGGCTATACAAAATAGACATCCCTATAGAAGGGGGAGGAGGAGTTTTGTAACCTGAGCATCCTCTGTAAAGTTACAAACCCTTAAAGGTGAAACTGAAGGGTTGAGACCAGTTTGATTTTTTTCCAAAACCTCAATATAAAAATGCAATTTGACAGAAAGTATTACAATAATATACCTCAACATGGTCACTTTTTCTAGTTTACACTGCGGATGAAACTATATATTATATGCACATTACACCAAAGTGTGTTTTTATATTTAAAGGGACAATTACGAAATATTAGTTTCAACCCCTTACCATATAAAGAGGCTGTAGTTTTTTGAGAGGACTCAGATTGAAGAAACAGAAAAGTTTTATATGAAAGACTCCCTAAAATAATTCAAGTTACTACCTACCTTACACGATCTCAGTTTTTTCATCGTATTCCGGGACAACCTCTGTGTATACAGATGAATTTATAAATAGTATTTGGAGTGTCAATTTTTTTAAAATTAAAACAACCAATTTTGAAACTAAGAACAACTTTTATATATCTACCGTTGATTTAAATGATACAAGCATGTTTTAATAAAATGTAGGTCTACCTATATATTGCATAAAATAATGATATATTTGCATAAAAAATATTTTACTTTTGTGTTTGTGTTATTGAAAAATATGGACACATGATGGGAAATTTCTTTATTTGTAACAAGACAAAACAAATATATTCTTGATAAAATCAAGACCAAAAAACATTTGAAATTTAAAATACATCTATCAACATTTAAATACCCCTTTTGTTGTACGAGTATTGGATCGGTCCGACATTATTTTGGTAAGTTTTTTTGTTTTACAATCAATAAAAACACGCTGTGATGTAAAACTGTACCCAGGTAGGTAGGTACTATAATTATATATATATATATATATATATATATATATATATATATATATATATATATATATATATATATATATATATATATATATATATATATATATATATATATATATATATATATATATATATATATATATATATATATATATATATATATATATATATATATATATATTTATATATATATATATATATATATATATATATATATATATATATATATATATATATATATATATATATATATATATATATATATTTATATATATATATATATATATATATATATATATATATATATATATATATATATATATATATATATATATATATATATATATTATATATATTTTATAGGTACCTAAATCTAAAACTATCATACATCGTTAAAAACTAAGACTGAACTGCAATATACCTATACTGGCTGTCGTTACTAGTTTAGGTATATTCAAAATATAGTCTAATAAAGGTATAGTCTAGGTACCTACCTATTTACTAATAGTGCTAATGATTGATGAAGAATAAGGGTCTGATACTATCGCTCAAGGATTAGGAATTCACGGAAAAAAACGCAACAACATTATTGTCACATTCACGGTATTTACACAAAATTTGTCCTAAAGTGTGTGACAATAAGTAGTAACATTCCTGGGGTAATAACGTATAAACCAAACAATTATCATGCATATCGAACAACACGTTTAGCATAACACCGTTGAGTAACACTGAATGCAAACTTGTGGTTAGTTCTTGTTGATGCCTTAATTTTGAACGCTTTTATAAAACCGAACAACTCGCGCGTTGTTCACAATTCTAACGCGATCTTACTTATCGGCTCCGAGTACAGACATGCAGCGGCCTCACAGGGATTGTGTCGGAACCGAGTTCCCCTCTTTCAAATGAAGTTGCCGGTTCCCGCTTTGACCTTCCATGCCACATGGTTCTGGTAGAGGGGCTAGGGCTTGCGGCACGCCAATAGTTTCTAAAATGTCCGTACCGATCAGCTGATCGTCAAAATGTTCCTTTTATGATTTAAGTGACCTTGCATTTTTACAATCGACAACGTGGGTGTCAAGGTGTGCTATCGTGCAGGTAGGAGTAACCTGTATAAAGGTGCACCAATGAGATCTAGCACGCCGTGGCCAATGGCGAATAAGCAATCATGTTTATTGCTGGAGGCTATCGAGGTATGCATGTTTCTGGAGTCTGGCACTAGCAGGGGTTGTGTATGTATTTCACGGAACTTTCTAACATTACGCGTATTTTACACAATGAGATAAATTCCTTAAAATCATTATGATCGTGTCAGTTGACAAATAGTGGTTGTTTTATTATTTTTACTAGACTTGATAGTGCGGGAGTGGACTGTTTTCGTTTCGTGCTTGATGGGAGACGATAAAAGAACAAAACATCTCAGATATGGCAATGGCATCAGCACCACCAGGAGCACCTAGGGGTCGCAGAAAACAGGCAAAACCACAACGAAAAGGTAATGAGCACATATAAAATAAACTAAATTTAATGACAACTCTATAAACAGTTTTGTTTAGTAAATCACAACTGTTTGCAAAAATTGTGCACTTTTTATTGTTAGTCGTTATTGTTTTATTCCCAAATTTAGGTTTTAATAACATGTGTTTTATAAGATCGCCATCTTTGTTTAGGGGGTGGGGATGTTTACGTTCGCACGCACCATGCTTATTTATTCTGTCTAGTCTAATATTCTATTATTAGAATGACTGTCTAATAGTGTCTAAAACAGAGGTATTTTTTACGTATTTTTAAAGCATCACCTTTGGCTGTGCTGTTAAATTTAGGTGGATATTGTCTCCTGTCGGTTTGCCGTCGGATCGAACACGTCATGATATATGCTTGCGAGCTGGCTGATGATTTTCCTTTGTTGCCAATTATTTTTGCATGTTCTGCCATATAATTTAAATACGTACCTAAACCTACCTAGGTACCTAGGTATTAGGTATTCAATATTCAATACAGTGGCGGCTGGTATACGCAGTGCCCCATTGCCCTCCTGCCTCCTGATAAACTTCTTCGAATATATAGGTACCTACCTACCACATTAATATTTATAAATACCTATGTATCTACCTACCTACTAGGTACGACCTACCTAATTTGTAACTTTTCTGTTTGATATCAAATAGTATGTTTATTAATAGAATAGGTAAGTAGGTATTTGTTTATGGTCAAAGAACAGTCTGCGTCTTTTGCTGGGTGCAAACATATATTTAAATGGAAACCAATAAGGGCGATAATGCAGCCCGTAGGTGTGACGTCAGCTGCTGTGAACCTCTGATAACGTTTCATCTTTAATATAAAAAAGTTAGGTATTATAAACGCCTACAACCTAGGTTCATACCTCGGTCCATACCTAGAATGGTTCGTTTATTCACAACAAAATAAAATTAAAAACAAATATTTTGCATAAATAGGTTTATTATTAAGAAATTTATAACGTGAATAATAATGGATTTGATTGGGAAATACGTTGAAAACACCTGTTGAACTATAGTCTTGGTTGTATATTTTTGAAATATATTGTACTTAGGTTGTTTGTAGTCATAGCTCACCGCATGCATGGGTACATATTATAGCACCTCTCGACGTGGTAAATAAAATATTAGGGAATTTCGAATTAACGAAAAAGCAAATTATTTGAAAAAAAATGATTAGGAAATAATAGGTATATTGTTTATTTTTCATCAGATTTATTTATATCAGTTTACTTTTGAACTTGATCTGGTCAAAAAAACATTTTTTTAAAATGAGTTCTATTTTTTTACATGAAAGTCAATAACTTAGAAACGTGTAAACTTTAATTCTAAAGCTACTTGCTAAAAATGGGTCGCTCACTGCGACAAGTAGGTATGGAGCTCAAAATTATCAATTTACTGAATTTACTAATTTCAAAATGGCGGGATATATTATCGAACGCTATATCAAGCGCTATAATGGTTTCATGGATAGCGAGATAATATGATGAACAAGTAGATTAAAGGACAGCCACAAAGAAGGACAAAGACATTGTCACATTAGGTTCTCAATTTGCACATCTAACCAAGGAATATCACAGAGAAGCCTTAAAGTTCATAGAATAAGATATCACAATTTTTGCAAAAGGCATAGAAGCTCTGAACAAGACAGAAATAGTTAAACATTGATTAAATACAGGAGATTCAGCTCCTATCCGTCAACCACCTAGGAGGGTCCCTGTTGCAAAGCAAGAAGAGGTTTCGACAATGCTACAAAAGATGCTTCGATATGTAATCGAGGAATCTATACTAGCCCCTGATCTTCGTCAGTAGTTTTAATTGGCTTTCCACTGGTAATGGTTTTCCACTCTGGCTGCACCCCCATGATAAAGATAAGACGGTATTTTCGACAGAAAGTGGGTTTACCAATTTACTGTAATGCCAGTTGGTCTTTGCAATGTGCCAGCTCTCTTTAAGATACCTCTCTGGAATTTGTACTTAGGGATCTAACTTGGAATACATGCTTATCTTATCCGGATGATGTGATGGTTATGGTTAGAAAGTTGAAAGCAGCGTTCCAGCTCAGTTCTGGCATATCCACAATGGAATGGTCTCTGTATCCTCGATACAGATGCCAGTAATTGTCCCAAATTCAGGATGGACAGGAAATAATACCTAATTGAAGACCTTAACAAGGTGCTGTCAAAACCTGAAAGAAACTATTGCGCAACAAAGTAACAAGAATGGAACTGTTGGCCATCATCAAATACTCAATTACTTACCATTTTCATAAGTGCCTCTATGGACTATGGTTTAAGATTAGAACCGACGATGCAGCATTGAAATGGCTGCTACAGTTGAAAAACCCAGAAGGCCAACTGGCTCCTTGGGGTAGAAAGATTATAACAATATAAATTCTGAATTGAATATCGTGCTGGAAAAGTTCATAGAAATGCAGATGCTCTATCCAGGAGACCATGTAAGGAGGGCTGCAAGCATTGTTGCCTTATAGGAAAACCCAGTCCCAGTGACAAAATTGATGCACTCAAAATGTTTCCGGAAATAATTCAATCACTAGTGACATTATAAGTGAAAACAACAAACTATATTCTAAGCAGTTGAAAGTGATTAGAATAATTCCTAACGATTCCAGACATTTTTAGTTTGGCTCTGCAACTTCAGCTCAAATAATTTTTCGAATGATTTGTTATCAGAATAAACAGTTCTTGTATGCAAGTTCTTACCGCCCATTCCAATAATTTAAGTTTATGTAATATGTAAACAAAACGCGAAATTAGGTTACGGCAATTGTCAAAAATATTTAAGTGCGTTCGAAGAACACTCCAAACTGGTTTAATTGGAAATCTGTCATGGACAAGATAAAAAGTTACAAGGCACTTGGTACCAAACTCAAGCCTTTGCAAATTCGGTTTTTGAATAAAATTTATGTGACAAATGGGGCAAACTGTATTTTGACTAACTCGTCAGTGGTGACGGTGACGATGACGGGGCGACCGAATCGTAACCTATAAATCTTAAAGAATCGCGAGATGTTGTGCCAAGTTGCAATATTATTCCTAGAATTTGATTGTCTGCTTCACGTTCACCTAGGTACTGTTAATATTTGAATTTTTGTTGAAGCCAGAAACATTAATATATCTACAGCAACAATAGACTGTCAAATAGTCATCCTGTTTATGGTGGAAATTTGAAAACGAAAATTTTACACGCATACAAATAGAGGTAAAGTGAAGTGACCTCCATAGTGGTAATTAACCTAATTAACACAAGTAACACAACTATAAGTGTTACTTGTGTTAATTATTTATTTATAAATCTTAGCTGAATGTAACAAATTTAACAATTTGGTTCTGAATTAATTCATAACATCAAACAGGGATAATACACGATCATTTTATGATTAGTACCCATTAAAATTTTTAAATTTAATAACATAAATTTAGCACCTTTTTGTGTATAATTAAAATAGTTGCATGGCAAACTTCAAAGTACCTACCTTTGTAATATGTTTATGGGTGTTATAAGCGAATATTTCAAATACAAACATAATTAAATTCAGAATAATAAAAACATAAGCTGTATTTTTATATCTACTTTCGATCGAAGTTTATCGCGAAAATTCATTTCTCTTCAAAAGCCTTTCTTTGACCTATTTACTTCTTGCTTCTCTTTTTTTTTTAGTTTTTTTTAGTTCCAATCTCGATTCGTTTTTCTTTTTTAGTTGTGGCGCACTGTCAAGAGTAAGTAGTCAAGAGTCACTGTCCAACAGTAGCATACTATCCAGAAACGCAACTCGTCATCGAAACAATATAATAAGTTTGCGCTTTTGAAAATATTCATCGTTATATTCAAATTAATTTTGCACTAGTGTGGCACAAAATACGTCTTCATTTTCAGTCAATAATAAAAACAGCTAAAAGGGATCAAATTAAGGTTCAACTACTTTAAGCACTCCAGAAACGAAATAAACATACTACACATATTATAACAGTCATATTATGCTGACATGTTGCGTCCTTGTTTACAACACGAAGCAGCGCGCGCGTTCCTTCTCCGTCACGCGCACATATAGAGCGAGAATAATTAATTAAAATCAGGGCAACCACTTTTTTAAAGGCAGTCAAGTATTATCGTGTACAACAAAAATTAAACTTGAATTTATTATAAAATTCAATCTTAAAAAACCGGTGACCGTAAATTAGTAACAATAACATACCTGTTTATTGTCTGTAACATACATATGTGAGAATGAAAAAATGCCGCATCGTCAAAGGGAAACCCGACGTCTTTGATGAGCGGCGATCTTTGTAGATGTTGCGGCTATCTTTGTAGATGTTGCGGCTTAAAGCTTATGAAAAGTTAATATACACTCCCCGGCACAAAATTCCGTCACCCTAAAATTTTGCCCAATTTTGATGTTTTATAACTTTTTTATTTTTCATCTGATTTTCATAAATTTTTTACCAGTCTGTAGATCAGTTCATTGTGTGTCTTTTTAATTATTGTAATAAGTCATATTTTTCGTCCAGGCAATATTATACAGGGGTAAATCAAAGTGTTGTTTTTTGTCGTAAACTCAAAACACCCTGTGGAAAAATTGAGGCGAATAATTTTGTTTACAAACTATTTGCTGCCATCTTAGACGTATTGTAAACATTTTGTTTTTTGATTCATCCCATTATCTCATTTCTTCTGCGAGCAGCAAAATTTTAAATGAAACGCTGATTACAAGCTTATTTTTATTAACAAAAACATCCACTAGGTATATCACAAAATTATTTAACAAAGACAAATTTTAATAACGTGTATGTCCTCCTCTCGCAGCAATGACAGCTTGCATTCTTCGTGGCATCGAATTAATAAGATTACTTATTCTGTCTTGAGGAATAGCCTGATATTCTTCTGTCAGCGCCAGCCGTAAGTCTTGCAAGGTTAGTGGTTGCACAGGACGGCGACGGAGTGCTCTTTTAAGAACATCCCAAAGATGTTCGATTGGGTTGAGATCCGGGCTACATGCGGGCCAGTCCAATCTTGGAAGTCCAACCTTTCGCTCACTACCCGTGCAACGTGAGGTCTAGCATTATCATGCATTAATGTAAATTGGTTCCCAATGAAAGGAGCAAATGGAACAACAATTTCTTGGAGGATTTCCTCAATGTAACGGTGGGCGGTTAGTGCTCCATTTTCAACAAATACAAGGTCAGTACGTGCATCGGTAGAAATACCCGCCCAAACCATGACTGAACCACCGTAATATTGCAGTCGCTCAGATATGGTGCAGTCTGCATATCTTTCATTTCTACGTCTGTATACCCGTTCACGACCATCCGGCGACCTTAAACAAACCCTGGATTCATCTGTGAATAGTACGTTTCCCCACTGTTCTACAGTCCAGTCAGCATGCGCTCTTGCAAATCTCAGTCGGTGTTGTCGATGCCGAGGAAGCAATTTTGGACATACTGCTGGCCTTCGTGCTGGCCTTCTAACTTGCTGCTTCTAACAATCTTCTACGTATCGTTCTTTCACTTACACTTACTCGACGTACCATTTGCAAGTCATTTTTTAGATACACAGCAGTAGCTCTTCGATCTCTTAAAGAACTCATAATGACAAAGTGATCATCAGCTTGAGTGGTCATTCTCCTTCTGCCAGAGCCTTGCCGCCTAATAAAGTTTCCCGTCTGTAGATACCTATTCCAAACATCACAAACTGTAGACCGCGCAATTCCCAGAGTACGGGAGACATAACTCTTATTGCGGCCATCCTCTATTAAGGCAACAATTCTACCTACGTCTGCTGTAGTTACCATGATGACAACACACTAAATTAACTGTACTGTCAAATATTCTGTCACAATAACCGCGTATTTAGCCAACGTCGATGTTTTTTAATTAAAAATGATAAAATTAACAGCGTTTCATTTAAAATTTTGCTGCTCGCAGAAGAAATGAGATAATGGGATGAATCAAAAAACAAAATGTTTACAATACGTCTAAGATGGCAGCAAATAGTTTGTAAACAAAATTATTCGCCTCAATTTTTCCACAGGGTGTTTTGAGTTTACGACAAAAAACAACACTTTGATTTACCCCTGTGTAATATTGCCTGGACGAAAAATATGACTTATTACAATAATTAAAAAGACACACAATGAACTGATCTACAGACTGGTAACAAATTTATGAAAATCAGATGAAAAATAAAAAAGTTATAAAACATCAAAATTGGGCAAAATTTTAGGGTGACGGAATTTTGTGCCGGGGAGTGTAGTTTCCGAGTTATAAGCAAAAAAACGAAAAATTTGATTTTTTACCAATTTTGCCTTTAAATGTTGCTCATGCAAATTTGGGTAGCAAACCTTACATTCGGATTCAGGGCCTCAGAAAACATATAGAATGGAAGAAATTAAAACTAGGTACTACCAGTGGCGCCTCGTGCCATATTAAACAGGTAGTGCCAAAACTGGGAAAGACACATAATAAAATGCGCGAAAATTTTGAAAATTTTCAAGGTCACGCGTTTTCCTGGCACTTCAGAATTTCAATAAAATATCAATTTGAACAAAAATACAGACTTCCACAAGAATAATTATTTGAGTTTATGATTACCATGGCCACCGGCTTTAAGGGTGCATTATTGTTTTGATTTTCAACACATTTATTTTTATAGATAATTTTCAAAAAATGGTCATAATGTATTAGTACAAAATAATTAATCAATATAAAGATTATAGAACATTACTTACTCACAGTAGTTGTAGATTACTTCTAACCTCCTGAGATATAATACTATAGAGAACTCCTAAAACTACGTAATGTCTTTATGTCTATTAAAAAAAAAAGCTATAAAATTAATTTAATTAACACACGCGATGAAAGTTTATTAGTGTCAAAGACTAATAAACAAAACAGTTTATTAGTCTCTTCACATCCACACAACCAATAATTTTTACCGTAGATAGTTTTATAAAATTTACGGGATCGAGATGTCCACTGCCACTTTGTTTTATAATATTTAAATCAGGTCGTTCTAACTCTTTAACTCTCTTCGACTCTTTAACTCTTAAAACTTTAAGTTTTTCTTCCAGTGAAAAGTTACTAAAAGATTATAATTAATTAATTCATGATTAATTTGTTTAACACCTACTAAAAACTAAACACTATTTATCACACACAGACACACTAATCCAATATCCAATAGAAGTTAACTACAACAAAACAAATCTGTTGATTCAAAAATAAAAATTGTCCTAGAAAAACACACTACACGTGATGTCTGCATTAACAGTAAAACGCGATGCAACACAAACCGACTAAGTCAAGGAACTGAGCCCTGCCCTGAGCCACAGAATTAACAACAAAATTGTGTGCCTGAGCCTGGCACAGCAATATTCTTTCCTTTTACTATTTAACCTGTGTATGTAAAATTGTATGGACTACACTTTATCTCTGTCGCTCACACACGATTCTGGAACATCTATTTCATTTCACTGTGCCAGGCGCAACGAACTTGCATGCGCAGATTGAGCAAGAAACCGGCCGCGGCTAACCGTTTTCCAATGTTTACGTACCTACCTATTTTTTAGAGCGTGCGTCGCGTCGACGGGGCAGTACGGAGTGCGCTATTGCCAGACTTTCTATAAACTCTTGAAGAATGGGGAGAACTGCACTAGATAGAAAATATGTTTAAATGAAAGATACAGTTAATATTTATGTATTTTTACGAATAAATAAGGTGGTGCCATGGCTCCGTGGCAGTACCTCACCAGCCGCCACTGGGTACTACTACTAACTAAACTACTACTACTACTAAACTTTCCTGGTAAAAACACAGTTCAACTGAATTATGTCGATATTACAAATTACGTAAACATAACCTACGTCTACCTAAATCTAACGAACACGCAAAATATTTAAAACTTAGGGAATTCAATTATTCTACCTATAATGGAGATGATACCTATAATGGGAATATATATGGGAATCCACCTATAATATAGTATGGTAATGGATACAGAATCGAGAAGCAATGAAACAATAGTGTTGTGTTTGTTGCAAGGCGAAGTCCATCCTGAAAGCGTTCACTTGCCCCAGGTACACCTCGAAATTAAATTTAGCGGCATTTCCCAGACACGTGCATATTAACAAACTGCAATATGCAACGGCCTAATCGCGGCATTCATCACTGGATTCTATTAATAAAACCCATTTGTTGACTTACATATCCGGCGTGCGGAACTGAACACCTGGTCTGGGCTTCAGAACCATTTTATACCTGACGTCAATGCGATGTGATTTACGCGCACAGATGTAATCGGTAATCATTTATTCATATCCATCATATAAATTACATTTATTAAATACTGATTTATATGCCAGAATGTATCTAAAGTATTCTAAAATACCGGAAATTATGAAAACCAACTCGTAATGAATAATCAGCCAGGAAAATACAGCTCCGGTATACCTACAGTCAAGTGGCGTATTAAACTTTGCTAGAACTTCGCTAGAAGCCCTCACTAAATTTTGAGCTCTTTGGTTGAAGGTTGAAAAGTGTAAATCAAGATATGAATACATTTGTAACAGCCAATTCCGAAGATTGCAAAAACAAAATAGAACAGATTGTGAATTCTGATTTGAAAGGAAAGAAAAAGCAAAATGGCAAAACCTGATGAAATGAAGATAATGACCATGGCTTAGCTCATGACACAATCGATGACATTTAGTCATCGATTCGTAGGTAGTGTATTTGAAATTTCACTTTTAAAAAAATGCAGGGGAATCTTTGTTATTGAGAGACTATGATGACAAACGATGTAACTTTTATGTTACCGGGCCATTTGTACGCGTTTCCATAAAGGACATATCTGTGGTCAAAAAAAGTTGTGTTGGTTGTTAAGCACAGAAAATCAAAGGGTAAGTTCCGATCGATTAGGAAGATTTATTTATATATGTGATAGTAAGTCTGCGATCGAAATGTCGAAGAATAGTATGGTTGATCCCGTTGCAAAATTAGAAAACAGGGTTAATTTAAGAATTGGTGACTGGTGCATAATCTACATTTCCAAAAATACCAGGAGTAAAATGCTCAATCAAAAAACAAATTGCGACCTCGATTGCGACAAATCCAGACTTCATCATTACATTTGTGGTGCAATTCTCTATTTTAAAGGCTGTGTTAAACTACTTTCTACCTCGGTAGAATCGGAAACAGAGGGAATATGATGCTTGTGTACTTGTTATACTTACCATTCAAAACGACGGAAAATTAACTTAGTCCTCGTCGTCTCGACCTGAATTTTATGACCATCACACATTACAGATTGTCAATGCCAAATCCGTCTGTGATACTGGATGAAAAGACTGATAGTATAAATTTGGTGCTGCAAGAACAAACCTTAAGTGACCTGCAGAGAGCAATTAATGTCTGAAGATGGAAGTTCTGTAGCTATTTCCTCGGCGATTTCTGAATGTGAAAATTTCGCAATCAATCGTAACACGGGTTTCACGGACAATGGTGATACCTCGAGTGATACAGACGACGGTGTTGACGCCTGGGAAGCCGACGATGACTGTGGAACATTGCAGCGAGGATTACGCTTCTTCTGATGACCTCCCATTAGCTGAGCTAGTCCTTTTCAAGTACATTCTTCAAATGACAAAATATAGACATCAAAGTTGAACATTACTACGCTGCCGCTGTATACTACGATGATTCGTGGTATATGGGCCGTTATTGAGATAATCGATGAATCCATGAGCAGAATAAAGTTTTTAAAGGAAGATCTACATCATTTTATTTGGCCGAAACGTGATGATATTCAGCAAGTACAAAATAAATAGATATATTATGGTCCGATAATATTACAGGGAGTTGGGCCATTCTCTTTAACAGAATCGGTGAGAGCCAGAACCATAAATGGTTACACAGATATTAAGAGAAAACTAAATTAAGTAGCAGGCTGAATTACAGATCGTTTACTTTAGCACTTCATTTTTTAACGAAAGAAAAGGAAAACTTGTCATTTTTTAAAATTAGATTGGAGCTAGGATTATTATTTCCTTGTTTTGTATTTATAATAATAAAACTTTAATGCACGTAAATAAAGGATTTTATTTAATTTGATGTCTATTACCTATCCTCTAGATTCGAGTAATCGCATAGAAGCTATATTTGCCATTTATGGTAAAAATCTATATTCAATATGGCGGCTCTTAGATGGCTCTCGAATTTTGCCATTTAAAATTCGAGAGTCATCTTAGAGTTCTTATATTATTATTTTTTTTTTTTTTTTTTTTTTTTTTTTTTTTTTTTTTTTTTTTTTTGCCGGTCGGTCCCCCCTGGCCTCCGACTAGTCCAGAGAGTCCCTCCAGCCTCGTTACTCAACGACCACTCCCCACGTCCGCGGGGTAAGTGGTCATTGAGGTCGCAACTCATGTGTCCTGAGTAGACGCAACGAGCCAAGTATGACGGCCTTCTGCATCTTCCCAGCGATGACTTCTGCCGATTGACGGCATGCCGGGATGGTTCTTAATTCTGAGAGCAATGATTGTCGCATACCTCCGAGAGAGCCAATAATAAGAACCACCATTTTAACAGAATAACCCGGGTACAGCCTGCGGAGTTCGGAGAGTAAATCTCGATATTTTGTCCGTTTCTCCTCCTCTTTCAAGACGATGTTCTTTTCAGCCGGAGCCGAAAACTCTATAACAAACATCGTCTTGAGTTGGTGATCGAGGAGGACTATGTCAGGCTTATTGGCTTGTATCCGCCTGACGGTGGGGAATGAATAGTTCCAGTATATCCGGGACCTCTCATTCCCCACAACGGACTCAATATCCCCCGGAGCATAGGGCAACACCGGTGTCTGATCTATACCGTACGAGTGCCGTAGGTGATAATACAGCACTCGTAATGCCGCGTTATGTCGATGGATATAGGCAGAGACCGCATATGCTGGACAAGCTGACAGCAAATGCATAATGGTCTCTGGGGCCTGACGACAAGCTCTGCAGCTAACGTCAGGCACTTCTATACCCATCACGCGGCTTCGGTAGACCAGGGTGTTCAGTACACCATCTTGGCAAGCTAATATAAAACCTTCAGTCTCTGACTTCAGCCCAGCTGACCTCAAAAAGCTAAAGGTCAGCTTTCGAGATAAGCCTAAGTCTTCTATATTTCTATAGTAGACTCCGTGCAATGGCTTATCCCTGTGCTGCTGAAAACGAAGTGTATTTCCAGCAGCCCGAAGGTGGGCTTTCAACCGAGCAGGGTCCAACTCGGTGACAGAGTTTGGATTATTCCGCTCGGTGTCGAAGTCGAGACCTAGGCTATTAGCTGCTCTTTGTGCTGCCCTATATATAAAAGCTCCTACGCCAGCTCCTTCATGGTCTTTGACCATGAGGAGTAGGGGATCCGAACTCCTGATAATCTTACAGGCCGTGTTCAGAGTTACTCTGTTGTGGAGACACTCCAATCCCAAGAGTCCACGGCCTCCCTGTTGTCGTGGGAGATATAACCGCGGAACGGACGATCTCGGATGCAAACTCCGACAGAGATGCATCATTTTGCGGGTACCTACGTCGAGTTGCTGCAGCTCCTCCTGTGTCCATTTTATTACTCCAAAGGAGTAGAGTAGAATCGGAACGGCAAGCATATTTGTCGCCGACACCTTGTTGGACCCCGAC
>CAXKVY010002721.1:0-17500 GCA_964058915.1 Tetropium fuscum
TCTTTCTCTGCTGTTAAACGTTGCTGCTATCTGTATGAATGTAGGGACGATATTCTTGTGACTATCATCATACCTGTAAAGTTTTTCAGCATTTCAAGAGCCAGGAATTGAATTATTTTCTGCATATTTCTACAAACATGTCGCTCTGTTGTCGTGGTCGTTACTCCCTGTCGCAAATCCATGAAAACACCCTATCCAATGAAATACAATTTTGTATACATATTTGCTGTAAGGACGAAAACGTGTGGAAAATATTGTAAGGATGATTAAAATCATAATATTTCATTATTAATAATTATCTACATATATGGATATATACTAAAACTTTCCGTAATACCAATATAATTATAGTCAAGTGGTGGTTAGCACATCGGATCAGCCAGGACCGGGGTAGGCTGGACAACTTCACGTGACACCGATCACATTTGTGGATAGGGTCATGTGAAATGCTCGGCCTACCCCTTACGAGGCGGTCTCAGCCTACTACCTATAGCTATCAGGAGTCATGAGCAATGGTACCGCTTGGCCCTCTCTTATCGAGGTCATATATATAGCAAAGAATATTGGCGCGAGCACATCGACTATGAAGCTAGAAGATAAAGCGGTTAGAACCCCAGAAAGGGGCTACTTTTTAAAGGTTATTTAAAGGATATTTAAAAACTTGTTTTCCTCTAGCAACTCCATGTTCTTTGTTTTTTCTCATGTATATATCTACAATTATCTTTTTACTGATTTTATGACTTTTTCTACTACTAAACTGAATAACACTGTTTATAAGGGGTATCCTTGTCTTACATGATTTTCAACTTCAAATTCTGCTCTAGTTCTATTATATACTTTCACTTTGTTCTCCGCCTTTTTTAGTGTTAATAGTACTTACCATGTTTCTTATCTTTTTGCTGACTCCAATTCTTCTAAAGTTGTGTAATTCTTTTATTTTTATTTTGGCTTAGGCTTGTTGACAGTCTACAAATCAAACTACTGTAGGCTGGTTTACCATATTCAAAACTTGAGAGCCTGAGTTTCTCCTAGAGTAAAACTTCTACGTACGTTAGACCAATTTCTTAAAACAATTTTTTTCCGGAATGATGAATAACTACGTCAATTCATTTTACATGAAAATTTTCTTCAGAGTTTTTCCTATGCCTATGCTCGCATACTAGAACTTCATTATTGTGATCCAAGGTACAATCAAGTCAGATCCAAGGTACAAGACGTTGTCGTACCTTAGACCAATCAATATGTTTCCTTTCAAACATATTTTTCATGTGTTTCCATTAGTTTTGCATAACTAGAGGATGAGGCATAATCCCCAATATATTGCCATACCGTATATACAACTATCAGAAAATATTTCAAACATTTTAAAAACATATGATATCCACACAGCCCACAAAAATACAAACAACTTAAAATTCCTTTACACGACCATAAAAGACAAAAATCCAGTTACACACTAACACTGTATATACGAAATTCCATGTAAACAATGTGATGAATTCTACATTGGTCAAACAATGCAACTTCTTGAAGAACGTTTATAAGGTCACAAATATTCCGCTAATATTACAGCTCTAAAAAACATTCTAATGAAACAGGTCATCAATTTAACTACGAAAATACTAAAGTTATTAATAAAGAACAAAATTGTGGCCTATGTAAAATATGTCATAAATAAAATACTCTTTTGAGAAAGGCCCGTATTGAATCTCGTATTGAATAATAATAGTCGTGGACCGATGATCGTATCATCGTATACGGACAGCAATAAAAAAGTTTCAACAAAAGTTGAAATTTTTAAATATTTTCTCGAAAAAAACGACCACGCCATCGAATTTGTAGCATCGCAGTTCACATGTATCCATAATATTTAATATAATATAATTATTCGAAATTTGAAAAAAATAATTCTGCATAGTCCAGATTAAAATATTAATTTTTTTTCAAGCTAATTTGTATTTCAGGAGTCACAAAAAATATCTTACCATCTAATTAGTGGTAGATGGCCAAAGAAGTATTGAATTATAATAGTCGTGGACCGATCGTATCATCGTACGGAAAGAAATCGTAAAAATTAAATTTTTTAAATATTCTCTCGAAAAAATATGTTTTGTTCTTACTCGAAAAAACGACCATGCCCCCCGAATTTATAGCATCGCAGTTCACACGTATCCATAATATTTAATATAATATAATTATTCGAAAATTGAAAAAAAGTCGCTAAAGTTTTTTCAAAAAATCTTTACGATGACGCAGGCACGGCATAATTGACGAGAAATGTTAAAAAACGAGATAAATATATAAATTTATTTTATACCGATATTTCCGATTCTTGAATTCTTGCATATCAGCAGTCAGTCGGCTGTCGGGTTCGAACAGAAAGAATGGCACACGTGATATTTGGTTTGCCAATAGAAAAATCCAGTAGAATCGAACGGTAAAAATGTCAGGTCGGGATCGCTTTTGGTTTTGCCAAATTTGCGAAAAATAAAATATTGGAGACAAATATTTATACCCATCTTCAGGAAGCAATAATTTGAAAAATTTTCCTGTTATTTTATTACAAAACTGTTATTTTATTACATATACACAAAAAAAATAACAAATATTTTAAATCGGCAACGCCTAATTTTTTAATATCACTGTCTCATTATGAAAATTGTGCTATTAAAACATACAGAATATGGTCTTTTTAAAAATAAATAACAATGGTCGTCATGTTGTAATTAATACTATCGAATATTTGTTTAGTATCAATAATTTAACCACATGTCAAGTAAAACAGTTGCATTGGTTACTTAATATGTAACGAAAGTATTTTCTGTGTAGATGTGGTCTGTAGGTAAACAGGTACCTACAGACCACTTACTGAGAAGGTAAAATATTTATGAAATAAAATAAGTATGCCGTCGATTAATCATATCTTCATGGATATGTTTTAATATGTTTGACAATAAAGTTAATATGTTTTAAAATAAACTAACACTCCTATTGTTTTAATAAAATTTCGAGGATAACAACTCCCAACGTATTTCACACCCTGTACGAACTTAAACCTTGATTAGTCGTTGTTAGTCTGTTCTCATTATCAGAAATGCGTATCGTACTCATTAACGAGACCAAAATAATGTTTAAATCTTATCTTTGCAAACTGAAACGTTTAACTACAGACAGTTATCATAAAAGCGAGTGCTAAGCAAACATTTATTCTTGTGCTAATTATTTGTTCTAACAAAAACATTACTTAACAGGGCTAACTATAATCATTATTTTTCTAGTGAGTAATATCCACTTTGATAGCAGTTTCAAAATAGATGAAATGTTTCTAAGGAACAATTAATGGGATTAGTTAGATAAAGATTATCGGCAGCAAGCGTAGGTCACTTGATGTTTTGATAATAATAAAATTGTGAAAGTAACTAATGCCAACTAAAATTAGTTTACATAAATAGTCATCTACTAAAAGCCCATTTATGTATTTTCATCTTGCTCAGATATACATAAGAGATTTCCATATACCTACCTACATTAGGTATATTCTTTTTTGGATTCAACTTTCAACAAGACAACTCTCCGGCGGCCATTTCTATTTGTTAATTGATCGAGGTGAAACTTAGTTTGCGTCACGTGTTATCAAGGCGACAGTTTTTTTATCTACTCTTCAAGGTTTTATAACTTCCGATTTCCCCAGAAGTGGGCGCAACTTTCGTTTTTAAATAGGTTACCCTGCATGTTTTTGCATTTTTGAAATATAGATGTTATTCTGCGTTCCATATTTCTAGTCTGTTTCTCGAGTTTTTAGAGTCAATTTTAATGTGCCGTGGCCGAGGCCGTTGGCAAGAAGTAAACCTTGTACATCTATGCACTTTCTTACTCGGAAAACGTTTTCTTTGATTACATTAAGTTATTCTTCAGGAGTAATACGATACGAAATGCGTCTCGTAGCAGATTCTCCAATATTTCAAGTGTTGCTGGTGGAGATTTGTACACTAGGTTTCTCTGTGGTCCCCACAGAACAAAATCGAGTGGTATAAGGGCCGGTGGCTGTAAATAAAGACGTCTATTTCCCGCTAGCGGTATGCTTTCCAAAAATTCCTCAATTGGATTTTCTAAAAATTCTAAATAACGCTCTCCATGTAAGACGTCCTTGAAAAAATATACCTACGACAATTGAGCCTCTGCCCAACTATCCCTGCCCAAGCATTTGCGCCAAATCACTCTTGATTCTTTCTATGTTCGTTTTTACTGACCAGTTTTACCTATTGTTTTCCCTGTTAAACATAAGTAACATTGATGGTGAACATGAATTTGAAAATGCCAAATCGTTGTTGTTATTATTGTTACGCATTCTTGTGACCTACTTCGGTCCAAATCGCAGACATGCAACAAATGTTGGTGTGAGTGGTATTTGAACGAGCGAAATATGTGTTTTTTGAATATGCGCCTAGCTGATTCGTGGCTAATAGCCAGTGTTACGGTAGCCTTTTACTATTTGACAACTACGGTATTAAATAGTAGGTGTTTACAAACTCAAGAGGATGTTATGGAAGACGAGTACACAATCCATTGAACATTAGTGGGTAGATCTAAGGGCATGTATACTACGGGTATCTTCTTTCTTTAGCGTAACGACACATTTGTGTTTGTGGTGTTCTGACAGGTTGTTTTCAGTTCTATGGCACGTGGCCTATTGACTTTCGTGGTCACTGTTTTATTCTAGGTGCGAAACGAATTGTTCCTGTCTCTTCATTCTTTGCTCGTATAAGCGTCTAATTATCGTGACATTCTCCCAGTTTAAAGAGTGTTTTATTATATAATAAATACGTGGATATTTCCATACTAGTGGCATTTAAAAAGAGAATCACTGTTGTGTGTTGTTTTGGTTGTTACCCACATACAATCGATTATAATCGGATACAACGACTAGAGATTAAGAAGTAAGCTATTATTTTTTGTGGCCAAGACACCATATTCTATTTCGCCCTTTATGTTGTCTCTAGAGCATGTGTAGCGTTCCTAATGTTGATTGAGGGACACAATATTCGACTTAAAGTTCGTTCTGTCGAGTGTAAGGCAAACCACCTTTGTAACATCATCTATACTTGGTCACCGCCACTAGTAATACCTATGCATCCATGAGCCATTCAGCCTAGACTTCTGGAATGTCTAATAGCTAGCTTACCACCTGAACCTTCGTTGGACTTGCCACCGAATACCTTAGTGGAGGATTGTCATCTCACAGATAATATTAATCTTAATATATTGACTTAATATTACTAGTATATGCATATAGCCATTATGCACCCTTGTTACAGTTTCACTCCTCATTCTAAATTAAAATTTCATAGTATATTGATGCACCGAAAGGATACCATCATTTAAATTTAATACGTATTCATCTACATCATAATAATTTCGCTATTTAGATATGTTTCGGCAGTCATAACCCATTTCTTGTTAATGTTAGTTGTGGGAAGGTCTTTGTTCACACTACTATACATGTAGTAATGAATTGTATGCAATATTTTACTTTATAGAAATTATATGTTTCCGGGTACAATACCACATTTAGGGATGTTGTTGGTATTTCATTTTATATTGCTGTCCAAACTTATATGTAATGTAATTTAAGTGCAGCTTCACGTATATACAATTTAGATTATGTGGATTTCACTACTGTACAACTTTCGATAGTTAAAAATTTGTAAATTAAATTTGGATAGTAGTATTCTGTGTTTATTATTTTTATTCCACCAGAGATTACAGAAAATACAGAGAGTATAGATTTGATACCCAGCGCATTGAGGGGACCACCTGACTTGGTTGCGCATGGTCAGTGGCGTCCATAGGCAATTAGTGGTTTCGGTATCCACCGAACTTATTATACTTTTTCAATTTTTAGCTTAACTTTATTGCTCACTTTATCGCTGTTGAATTTACTCTGGAGGGTAATGCCAGTTCTTAGCCGACTTCCCTTAAGAATGCTGTGGGATTCAGATTCACAAGTGCTAAAACGTTCACTTACACCGCTTCACTGACAATAAACTTGTCTTGTTGCACATGAGGCTCTTCACTCATCTTTCTAATTAACAAAATTATGTATTGCCTCGATGTATGGTAACGTCAATTATGATATTCTTCTTGATATACACGTTCTGTTTATGCAGTGTTTTTGCCACATTGTCCATAAATTATCAAAATATCGACTTGCCCTCTTTTTGAAAACATAACTATTACTGATTAGAGATTTTAAAATCAAATTAATAGTTATTTATGCAACAAGTGTAAAAAGTAAGTGTTTATAGAATGCGACGTGAAATTGTCCAACGAGGAGTTGGACAACACGTCGGTGTCGAGTGCAATAAACACTTTTTGTATTTTCTTTAAATTTTTTTTCTTTAAAAAAGGTATGCACCAACTGTACATACCTCCATAATCTTCAAATCTTTAAAATTGGCGGTTACGTCATAGTTATAAACCATACTAATCAAATCAGTATTGCACTAGTCAAATGTGTGTTAAAACAATTCGTCCGGGTGTATACAAACTTTATTCGTTTCACGATGGGGAACATAAACATAATACATAACCTACAATTTGAATGTTAAAATCATGAAGACTAGGATACAGGAGACTGAGCATGCTTTAAGAAATGGGATGTTCTCCTTCGTAAAAATAGCAGAATAGTGCGGGTGCCCATAAGAGCACTGAAAGTGAAGAAAAACTGAATTGAACTTGTACTCTAATAGAATTTTGAAACGGTGCCGGTGCAAGGCTACTGAGGGTACGGCCTACGGCGCTAGTAAAAAAATCAGTTGATCGATATTATTCTCGCTAGAGTTACGATGTACGAAATCGTGCCCTCTCTTTCTTTTTCGTACAGCAGCTTACAACAACGTTAGTCGGATATATCAACAGTCACATATAATGAACATTTTTCTTGTCTCAGTGTATGTTGTAAATTAAAAATAAATTCGTGACGTAACCGCCCACTTTTAAGATTTGAAGATTATATAGTAAGTGATGCATTGGCATTATAAGATTTGCGACCTTTCTAAATTTCAGATATTATTGGGATATTGATATTCTGATAGATTTGTTTATATAATTTCTTAGACAAATGACGGACCACACGCATGTTAAGCCGAATATTAATTAATTATCATTTTCTAAAATTAGATGGATGACAGACAAATCGTTTGTTGAATATGTATATAATTAGTCGAAATATACAGCATATGGTTGAATTAATAAATTGTTTGAATAGACTAAATCGACAAGGATCAGTTTAAAATGTATTTAGTACTCATTGTTAACTTAATGGTCACACTGTTGTCGTTGAAGCTAATTTGAAATTAATTGGTAAGGATTAAGCACTCGTTTTTAATATAATGGAGTGTCGTTTGATTTATACCTACGAAATAAACATGGATCAAATTATCATTTTTCCTTTTTCTTCTAAATTTTAAAATATTTTAAATTAATAATTATTGATGTTATTATAAATGCGTATTTTAAACTATAAATTTAACGTTGTACCTCCTAAAGTGACGCTCTTCAAATGAGATGGATATTCGAGGTATCAGGTACATAAAACGAACTGATGATCAGCATACTGATGCAACAGATTTCTAAAGAAAGATGGTGAAAGATTTCCGACAGTGATGATGGAGAAAAAAATATTCAATTTTTGTAGTATACAACAATTTATTAAATGCACCTATTGTATTGATTTAGGCCCTAATGTCTACATTTTTGGATACAGAAAATGATATTGTGCTACATATAAGAACATATTTTTTCTAATTTTGACATTTAAAGTGACACTTTTCGAAACCCGTTGACATTAGGAAACGTCTTACTTTTCACAACCACTTACAAAAAGTAAAATTTTACACAACTGGTTTTGTAAAGTTCATTTCATAGTAGGTTATTTATACCTAACAAACTATGAAAGTGACAAGCTGTCACACCGTTACAACCTACTGGATTGTTTTTAAACATATAGAATTCAGAGTTGTGATCTCATAAATTATAAAATTGGTCAAAATTAGAAAAAATCTTGTATGAAACACGTTGGGAAACACTATTTTGTGTAACTCGCATCCTTTTGCGAAACTCGCTGCCCTCATTTCGCATAAATCTGTTCGTTACGCAAAGTAGTACTTTTCCCAACTGGTTACATAAATAGCTATTAGTTTTATCTTTTTATTGATTAATAATTATGGTTCTTTCTCAAACACCGTAGAACATGTATTGCTGGTATTACGTGGATCTCTCACGTTCTCCATCTCTCCCCCCTCTCTATCTATATCTCCCCCTCCCCTTCTCTCTCAAACTCGTTCTCTTTCTCCCCTCCCTCTCACTCCTCTCTCCCCTTCCCTCTCTCTCTTTCTCTCTCTCACACACAATCACACACACACACCCTCACACATTCACGTCTGATTCGCCATTCCATATCGTAGAGAGTCGGTGTTAAAGTTTTCCGCGAAGCCACCAAAAAATTAAACCTTGTAATAATAATTGTTTGTAATTATCTGCAATTATTTACATTTGTCTGCAATTATTTACCATTATCTGCAATTCTTGAAACTGTGTAATTTTTGCAATAATTATGGAAAATATGGTGTAATTTGCAATTTTTGCAATATCGTGTAAATTTTTCAATTTCTTTCAAATAGAGAATATTTTTTAGATGCACACTTTTTAAAATTTGGTGTGATTTGCGATTTATCTGTTTTCTTGGAAGTGTTAAAAAATGTTAAACATGAATGAATGAAACAAATTCCACTATATTTGAAAGAAATTGCAAATTGCAAATAATACCAAAATTTACAACTGGATAGGGCTGGAACCTTTGAAGTAACTATAACACTCGGAGTAGTTTCCATAAACACCAAAATACTTTCACTTCGCTCGTTCGCAGTTTTAATCGTCACAATTGCAAGAAGCAAATGCTTGTAATTATCTGCAAATATTTGCAATTGTCTGGAACTCTTGCAATTGTAGATATGCAAGAATTGCAGACGTAAACAAACATTTACACAGACAATTGCACCATCTTGTACACCAAAATTGTAAGGTAGAATAATCGTTATTTGCGAGGGCTGTAAGAATAATAATAGTAAGACTGGAAAATTCTGGAATTACGGTAGGATGATCGAAATAAGGTTAGACACAATACATAATTATTGGCGTAATAGCCTGAAAAACCCTGTATTAGGTTGAAATATGTTGGATGAAATAATGGCACAACCCTTTATATAAATAATTTTATCTTAATTACCTATAATATTATTTACTATTACGTGAGTGAAATATAAATGGCGTTAAAATATGAACGAGTAGGTCTATCTTATTTAATAATACGAATACGCATTTGGTAACGCATGTTCTGAGTAACGCAGGTGTAAAAAATAACTATTAAAAGGCAATCCATCTATCGTCAAAATGATAAAAAATATTCTTGTCAATATACACCAATATATATAAAACACAGTTTTAAGTGCCAAGAGCCAAAGCCAAAAAAAGCAAAAACCAATGTTATTTTCGATTGTACCCTGTAATACTGAACCGGAAACATGAAGCCTCGTGGTTTTCTAACATACCGCTGCGGTAGTTATTTCGAGAAGTATCAATGTAAGTACTCGATACTAAAAGTTAAAAGATTTATAAGTGGCAGGATTCATAACACCAGCAAGGCGAGGAATATGAGAGATGACGAAAATAAATCTATAAGACGGCGCCAATAATGAAATCGGTAAGCCGTATATTGTCGCGCTCATAAATTTAGCTACCGTTCTAGAAATAATACAAGCGTTAAAAATACAGATAGAAATGTCAGGTCAAACTTGAACGACGCGCCAGCAAAATGCACCCACTTGCCAGAGTTACAAACTTGACAGAGTTTGTGTTATATTAAGAAATTCAGGAACCGTTTTCTTGGTGTAACGTCTGCATTTCTATTTTAAAATAAGTGTGATTAAGCGAGGGCTAAAGAAGCCTAATATTCTCATATTGTAACAATTGAAAAATATTTTTTTTGCATAATATATACTTAATTTTCTGGCGCACCGTCATCGTCAACCCGATTTTGACGATGATTATTTTTCGAATTGTAGCCTACTTCTTCAGCAGGAACTATGGTAGTATCTCTTATTCGAATTTCAGTTTTGAGCATACAGGGTGTTGCAATGAAATAAAGTTTTTTTCATGAACTTTGCTACACCCTGTAGAATGCTGTGATTGAAGAGTTCGATGTTAGACTGTAGCCTCATTTTCTTCGAACACTTTAGTTCTTTTTTGAACCCGTTTTTTCCATTATTAAAGGAGATACACAACTAAAGTAAAAATTCAGTATTATTGTAGTAATTTAATAGCAAGAACAAAAATCAACAAAGTGGAGGAAGAAAATCAATTATTTTATCCACCTTTACTTTTAATAAAGGCTTGGCATCTACTACTCATACTTGAAATCAGATGCATAATCTGGTTTTGGTCAATATTGTTCCATGTTTCTCTTAGAATGTTTTCAAGGTCGTCATGCGAGGCGGCGAGCGGCTGATGATTTATAAGTTGCCGACCCAAGCTGTCCCACAAATGCACTATAGGATTAAGATCTGAACTACGCGGAGGCCAGTCCAGCGTTTCAATACTCACCTCTAGTAGATATTCCTGAGCTATACGAGCAACATGTCACCTTGCGTTGTTATGAATTAATAAGAAATTATTGACAATATTTGGAATAAAAGGTCGGATAAAATTTCGTCCATATATCGTGCGCTGGTCAATGATCTTCTAAAGGAAAGTAAAGTAAAGGAACTAGCCCTGTATATATGATCTGTCATGGATATTCCTCTCCCCAAACCATTACATGACCTTCATTAAATGACATCCTCCCCGAATATTACATTGAGAGTAACGCTCATTTTACCGTCGGACCACCTTGACGTGTCAATCGGAGCTATATAAACAAAACCTGGACTCATCAGTATACAAGACGCGCTCCCAGTCCTCAAGATACCAATTTACATGATCTCTAGCGAATTGCAATCGCTCTCTACGATGGTTTACGTTTAAATTCGGTCCTGTAGGTGGGATTCTAAAACTTAAATTCTGTTCTACAAGACGTCTTCTTGGAGTAGATGCACTTGTATGGGCATTACGAGTGGTACTTGCAAGTTGTACTTGCAGAATTCTACTTGTTACAAATCGTTCTCTTAAAGCACGCCATCGAATGACACGAGCATGTATCGCTGCTTGCCCACGATGTCTATTGTGGTCATTGGTTTCTTCAACGCGTTGAATAATGCAAGATATTGTTGGATAAGAATCTCAAAGCTTTTCAGCTATGATATGATAGCTTAATCCTACCTGGCCAATGTTATCGCTTGCACACATTCATCACGGTTCAAATTTCTTGTTTGCCGCTCCATTTCGATACTACAGACGCTTGAAACTTCATCAACCGTGACCCAAATTAAACAAAATTGACGTTTGCGAATTTGACGGTTCTTACTTTTGTTTTTCCATGGCCGCCCTTATTTTCACAATGCTGCATATACATATATATATATATATATATATATATATATATATATATATATATATATATATATATATATATATATATATATATATATATATATATATATATATATATATATATATATATATATATATATATATATATATATATATATATATTTATATATATATATATATATATATATATATATATATATATATATATATATATATATATATATATATATATATATATATATATTAGCTTTGAAATTCTTTGCTATTCATATTTATTTTGTGAAAAGTAATCTTGGGTTTGTAGCATTTCATTACATAGAAATAAGCAACTAGACGAATAAGAAAGAAAACACACTTACCAGTACTATATCTGGACACACATACGGAAATGAATCACTATGCATATGAAAACGAACCACTTAGAAGTTGTACAAGTTCTTTCACCTTTCTTGAGGATCTTCAGAGCAGTATACGATTTATTTCATTGATCATTCATACTTGAATTTATATTTATATATATATATATATATATATATATATATATATATATATATATATATATATATATATATATATATATATATATATATATATATATATATATATATATATATATATATATATATATATACATATATATATACATACATTTAGGACCAATAAAAAATATAATATGTAAATTCAAATATATGCAAAATTTACTTCACCGATGAAAAAATGTTTTATGACATAAAAATAAAATAAACAAAATGATATGATAGACGATGGTGGCCTTAAAAAGGAAAACATTGATCCAAACAGGCTATCCGTTGAGCAGCGGCATTTTGCAGATGGTGTTAAGGCGAATAACCCTGTCACATTTCACATAGGTTAGTGTACACAATTGACTTCTTAAATCAAGAATGTTCTGTTCTCATCCATCCAAGTGATTTAAATCCAGTTTATTATACATGTATGTGCAACATTAGAAGCTATAATGTTTCAAAAACAGGAACTTAAATACTATTTCACACAAAATGTCTGTTCCATTAAAAAAATTTTTTAAACGATTATTAATTTAATAAGTCAGTGGATAGATCATATTTAACAATAAGTCAGATAGGTGGTCATATTTAACAATATATCAAATAAAACTTCAGTGAAGCAGATTTGTTTATGTTTTGCATAATTATGTACCTACCTAGATTTGTTTACTCTGACTGCTGTAAAATTCCGTTTCATGCTAGTAAATTGAAATTATCAAGCGCTTATGTCAATATTCATTTCATATGAATTTTTTCAGTATTTTGAAAATCAAAATGAAAAGTTTATTCTCCACATAATGTTGATATTTGTTATTATTAATAAGCTAATATATTTTATGGATATCCTTAAATTTTTGCCTACAAACTAAAGTAAGGCATATTTTTAAACTTCCTGTAAAAAAATATGAGTGCATTTTTTGACTTGGTTATCTATATTATTATTATATTATAGCTATATTATTATACTTCTCGTGAAATTTTATGAAAAACCATCCCACTAAGAAAAAATAATCAAATAAAATATTTTTTACCCACCGTGTATATATATATATATATATATATATATATATATATATATATATATATATATATATATATATATATATATATATATATATACATATATATTTATATATATATATATATATATATATATATATATATATATATATATATATATATATATATATATATATATATATATATATATATATATATAACAGCTTTAGAAGACCATAATTCATATTTATAGCTTTGTAATATTCTTCATCGCCCCTGTATCGCCTATTTATTTTCTCCAGTCTAGCTCCATTCCCAATAATGCTTCTCAAATACTTCCTCTATATATGTTTACTTTTTTCTTGTCCTCTATTTTTTGCACCTTATGGTACCTTTTTCCACGTCACATGTTTTAGCTATTCTTCTTAATGTAATAGTTATTTATTTGTACCTTATCATAAAGTTCAGTGTCAACTGTTTCCCAACTTCTGTTAGTCTGTTTTCATCCAAAAGGCCTGTGTAGTATTTTTCTTTCCCACGTTTCCAGTTTCAATTTGTTTTTAACATTGATAAACCAAGACATCTTATTTTAATGTTGTTCACAGTTCTCCCTTGTAAACTATAGCATTGATCATCTATGATACTCCTAATTTTATAATTCGAGACTACTTCTGGTGGTCTAAAATATTTATTATATTTTCCTCTTTTATCTATCTTACCCTAGAGTACCTGCTCACGGTCATTGTTATGTGCATAACTGACAATGACGCATTTCCCTCAGTATTTAAACTCAGTATGAAATGTGAAATTTATGCGAGTAAAGTTTTCGATTTAACGGGTATTTTTAGTGCCAGAGACCGAAGCGAATACTATTGTGACGAATTCTTTTTGTACGGGAACTTTAAAAATTGGTTTAGAAATTATTTAGGAAATTTTAAAATTAATCTTGTTTTGTGCCCCATTTAGGCTCGCATTTAGGCTTTTGCCTTTTCACAACAGAGTAGCAGTAGCATTTCAAATACCCATGTTAAAAAATATATCACTACATCAAGAAGTCTCAAAAAGTATACATGTTTAAATAAGCTAAGGTGTTTGAGCTTTTTATTGACATTCGAGTATGATGGAAATTGATGTTTGAGCTTTTTATTGACATTCGAGTATGATGGAAATTGATTTCCTACCTTCATTGTAGACTGGCGAATAACAATATTATAAATATTCCGTGAAAGCGAATTTATGTCGGCCCATAAATAACATTCCGAGTTACTTTCCGGTTTACTTTCCGAGTTAAATATTTTTTAAATTTTCCGGGCTCCCTACGACCCTCTGAATCCCCATGCACGTCGATGTTTGGCACAATTATTGATAATAATATAAACATTCCCTGAAACCTATTACTACTATTAACATATAAAAAGGGGCAATTGCCAGAAATGCTTGGAGCAAATTTTTTTCAACGGTGTTTTTCTTGAAATTATTAAAATAATAACAATTAGCGAGCATTCGGCGGGACATATGACTTTGGTTTATTGCGCAGTCAGTAGAAGTGAATTTTATACTACGAAATCATCTCAAAATCCACACTCTTTTTTTACGTTCGCCCTGGTGGTCGGGAAAAATTCCAAAGCCTCTCCAAAATGCATAGTATGGTGTAAAAGAAAAAGGATGATTCAAAACCAAGAAAAAGCTAAATTTTTGGAATCCGCCGGTATGGCAACGGTCTTTTGGGATTCCACGGGAATGTTGCTCACTGATTATCTGCCTCGTGGGACCACGATCACATAAAAACCTCAGAAGGGCGATTCAAAACAAAAGTAGAGGGATTCTGAGCAAAACAGTTATTTTTGTATCACGATACCGCTCTTCCACACCTTCTCGCCAGACTCAAGCCCTATTTAAGCAGCTTCGGAGGCATGTATTTGTTCTCCCACCCTATTCCACTGATCTTGCGCCGAGCGACTTTCGTCGTTTCCCGGAACTGAAGAAACATCTAGAAGCCAGACGTTTCGCGAATGAGGATGCATTGAAACAGCAAGTGGAAATATGATTTATATAATTTAGCTGGTGAGTGATATGACACGGGGTTAAAAAAGGTATTTACCAAAAGTGTATTGAGGTTCAAGGCTCCAACGTAGAAAAATTACTTTCTCTCTTTCACAATAATTCACAATATATAATTTTATAACGTTTTCTAATGTTTTTTCTAATGTTAATGTTTAATCTTTAAAAAAATAGTGTAAATTAATTTTGAGACGATCTAACACAGAAAATTAAAAGAAACCATATATATTATTTTTCTACCATAAAATCGATTTGTATATATATACCTATTTACTATTTTTTCAGGATGTTATGCTTTCAATTCTCTTATATGACAGAGTATTAGACATTGTTAAGCACATATTTTATTATGGGATGGCTACACTAAAACGAATTCGTGTTTTTTCTTTGTAATTCTAAGAAGGGTAATTTACTTTTTATTAAGTCTTTACGAAACATAGTTTCTGGGTGTTTGGAAATACGTTGAAATTAAATTTGTACGTATAATGCCTTATCTTTTATTATTATATGTGTTTAATAAACTATATGTATTTTTTCGGGTAATTCCGCGTAAATAATTTTTCTCTGTGAAAGTGCCCTCATGTCCCGACTAAATTATGGCGCCACTATCTTCTGCAATCAGCGGCATATCATTCCTAAAACATAAATTAAATACTTTTGAAACACATGTATAAACCACAATTGTTAGATTCCATATTCTATACCGTATATAAAATAATATTAAAAACAGTATTATAACTTGCAACAGTACAATAACGGACCAGAGCTAATTTTATATTAACGGTTGTAACGGTTTTCGCAATCGTAAATCAGTTACAAATAAGATGATATTAGAAGGTTGTTTAAGCAACGAGATAAATGACTATTGATAAACTCTTAAACGGTCATGTATACAATTAATTATTCTATTATATTATGTTCAAAAGTAAATAATAATGATAAACTTTGTAATAACTGTAATACTGAAAAAAAATTTAACATAGTATTGGTTCACTATTTTACATATTAATCTGCGATTCCATTTTACAAGACTAAAAAAAACATTTTAATAACACCTACTAGTATATCAGTCCTAATCTTGGACTTAGTCTTCTACTGCTTAAGAGTGGCCAGTATTTAAGAATGTGCCCTAAATCGTCGATCAACACTGCGATCGGCGTTCTTAATTGAGATTTTAGACGGATCTATTATTTAAACTTGTAATGAGAATCATTATTTAAAAGAACATAAATTGCATAGTACATCGACTATATCATCGGAATTTAGCGTGACCATTGACTGATAGTCCTGCGAAAGCGATCCCTCTCGAAGTCATAATATGAAACGTATATACATATATATATATATATATATATATATATATATATATATATATATATATATATATATATATATATATATATATATATATATATATATATATATATATATATATATATATATATATATATATATATATATATATATATATATATTCTACTATTACGTAATCGAAATCAGAGATAAAGTTATCAACTACGTAAACTCATGTTCATCATTATCACACTACCACAAACAACGTGAATTTTAAATAAATAAAATTTTTAACCGCTTCTCCTATTTATAATTTATATATTTTTTTGTATTGTACAAGGTGGAATATAGGCGGGAGATAACGGGTTAATCAGATACCTCTAGCGGCTAGTTGCTACCACCCATCAGACATCGGACATGACTATAATAGGTAGCGTCCTTAACAAATGAGCAAATACACAGCGGGATTTAGAACCGCCGCTATATATGCCTGCTCCTAGAGAGGCGGCCCTAGCCATGATGGGTTACTACATAAATCCTGTAAAACCTGTTAAATTTATGCATTCCGTATATTATCGTCGCCTCATAGCAACAGTAGGATATGTCAAAAAAGTCAACTCTGAGGAAAATGCTTTTAAAGAATTGGCGAGAATTCAGTTTCTAATAACTTCCTCATTTTTTAGTGAACTTAAATGGAATTTTGGTTGTTTCCATGGCTTTTCATTCTTTGTAAGAATATGCTAATTAATAGAAATAAAAATGATAAACAAGTTGAAAAACGGTAACTTAATCTATTATTGCTTTAAAAAATAATGAATGTTTATGGAATATCCTTCTATTTTCGTTATATATATCTTAGTGTATCCCTTAACTATGTATGCATTTAATATTCATTTCAATATTCACTGTCAAAATAAAACAACTTTGTCTTTTTACTATTTTATTAATTTCTCTATTTTATTAATAATCACTATAGAAAACAACTATGCCATGTAAAATATGGTATAGGAAAAAAAGTTGTTAGAAACTCAAAAACGCAGGTCGATATTTCATTTGCCACTGATTTTTCTGGTATGTTA